>JABCMJ010005242.1:0-12014 GCA_014822125.1 Arbutus unedo | reverse complement strand
CAAAGTCATAGAGTCCATCCAATATTGAGTTGGCGCTGTAGGAGCAAAACAAGCAAGTAAATTTAGCAGATTGTTTGCTAGACCGGCCAATGGATAAAGCATACTATACAAATCCATATTTTGTTGAATTTCTTCAATAAGATCCATTCGTACCTGTCTCCAATCATTTTCTCTATAACTGACTAGCGCGGCTATAGCTCTGAATCCACAACGACCATCAGCTCAGACGTCAACAGTGTAGGTTATATAAACCTTAAAGGCCTAAGGTAATTGTTGAATGTAAGGATCGAAAATGGGATAAACTGGATATTGAGCATAGGTTGGCTCAGTGTTGTGAATTCCCGCCCCCCTCCCACGTCTCCCTCTCAAGGTTGGAGTCGGTGGAGTGACCGGTACATCCTGCGTTGAGTTCGATGCCCCCTAGATCCTGAACCAGACGCCTCTAAACTAGAAGGTATGCGACATCTGTTTTGCTCATCTCTGCTTGCAGGTCGACCTCTATGAACTGTGTTGTATGCTGGGGCTTGAATTGTGCTATGAGATGAATCTGTCATATCGACAATCTTGTTTATCATATGCTCTCGCATATCTAGATCCATACCTTCTAAGCTGTCAATAATATGAGATGTCCTGTCAAGTGGGTGTCCTTCGTCATTTGGTTGGTGTGCATCTATTGACAACCTAGTCTAGTGAACGTGTATGTCCCTTAGCGGAATTGGAATAGAAAGAGAATGATAAAATGCAAGATCGTGCGTGCATGGTATGCCGCATGTGATTTTTATCGTACAATCACAATAGCCAACTAAGTGGGGGAGGCATTGGTAGCGCATTGTAGTTGACCATCGATCAGCTCCATGGCCTCCAAAGAAATGCAACACCATAATTCATCATAAATGTTATCATTTATCTGTTTGTGTCGTGGAATATTGATAGACTTCTCGAATGACTTCTTAATATCCCTGAGCTGATTTCTCAGCATCTTGTCTATTTTAACAAATGATGTTTCCAGCGATGACATGGTATTTCCAAATACTTCTTCAGTCTGGCATGGGTAGACTCCGCCCTGTAATAGAATAATGCAAATTGTTCAAATAGAAAAGTTAGAAACATTATTTGCAATAAAGTAAACTAGAATAATGGAAAGTGTTCAAATAGAAAAGTTAAAACAAGTAAATATTTACTAAAGTAAATATACCTTTGACTTGAATTGCTACCGAGGTGCATACAAGTATCTATCCATGCTTTAACAAATCTCTCTTTGTATGGCCTCAACCATGTTTCTCTAAAGTAATTTAAGACATGCGGGTAGGATCTAAACTCCACGCAAAGGGCCTGCCACTTCTGCTTGTAAGACGACGGTGTTGACGACATTATAAGCGAGTACCATAACACGAGAAAACATTTTGACAGCAGACCAAGCACAGGGCTACAATTCTTCACTACATTCTGGTTTGTATGCCAAATACAAAGAATATGACGTGCCATGGGGAAACATGCTTCAATGGCGTTAATAACCACCAAATCTCGATATGAAACAAACACCGAGGGCATCAATGCGCCCTTTGCAATTATCTAATTCTTTAGTGTAGATAAGCCCATGTTAGTTGCTCTTCTCTCTCATTGCTAAGATATGCAAACATAAGTGAGTATGTACGCATTGTGGATGTGATACCCACAACCTCTAAAAGTGGTATCCCATAATCGTTGGTCTTGTACGTGGCATCAATGATCAACACAATCGGAAAGTTAACATATAACTCTAGGTTTTTAGGATGAACCCAAAGAATATATGTTATCTCATTGGTGGTTGAATTTGTACGAAAATCATGGAGGTATGCTTTTTTAATCAATTGAGATAACATATATTGAATTGGATTAAGGCCGCCTCGTTTGGCTTCTTTATTAATAAGTATGGCGTTGTAGATGCTCTTGATTCCTGTGATGTTTAATGAATCTCTTTCCTTCAAGACACTCAAAATTTCACGAGGCGCGGTGCTGTTGCCCATGTCGATAACAAAAAAAATTTCTGCTTGCTTTAGCCTTGACGGGTACTCGTGGCCATCAAAATACTTTGCTGCTTCATGGTTATGGAAACCACTCGAAACCCTTAAACCCCACATGACTCCATTTGGAGGTATTGGTATACCTCGTAGCTCAAATGGACAGCTGCATTTTTTGGTCCCAGTATTCCTTTGGCGGGTTTCCCCTTCATTGAGATAGTGAGGGGGTTTGTAAGTTCCTCCTCTTTCACAACCAAGGATACACTTTGGGAGCTTGTTGCCTTTTAAAGAAGCCGAATTTTTTATAACAACCACAATACCATTATCCCGACCAATCCTCCACGCCCACTCTAACATATCATCTCTACTTTCAAAAATCTGCAAAAAAATAAAAATACGTAAATACGTTGGCTAATATGTTTTTTATTATGTTGGCTTTTAAGTTTTTTTTCCTCTCAATATTAATAACTAACGTGGTCGGTGGTAAATTCAGGCGTGTAGTTGCGACAGTTGTGGGAAACGCTCTCCCCACTTGAAAAATTACTCTCATTTACCCAACTGTCTAAATCTGAATGATTGTAGTAAGTCGTGATGTCCTATGAGTTACAAAGAAAAATAGATGTTAAGAAATGAAAAAAAATAAGAATTTATTTTGGTTCATTTTTTTTTTAAATTTGGATCTATTTTTTTTTATACTTTTTTAATTCCTTGTATCGAAGAAATGAAAAAACATGACAACAAGTAAAAAACATCAAAATATTAGCCCCACTATTTTAAAAAAATTATTCAGTTGAATTAATTCACACTTATTGTCATCATACAATTATTATTAGGAGTCAGAGAAAAAATTGAAAAATGAAAAATGCATTGGAAAACAAAATTTGGATAAGGTGGATTTTAATCCCTTACTTCTCACAATATTGCAATTGGGAGTAACTAATTATTGGGTTTTGTTAATATGTGCCAGCACATGATAAGGATTATTAAATAAGACTAATTAAATCTACTTCTATTGAAAATAGTAAAAGTCATTAATGACTTGTGTAATATTGGAGTAAGAGAAAAGCATATTTTATAGTGAGATCAAAATACCCTTTTTATATTTTTTTTGGTGTTAAATTTTTATTTTTTTCTCTACTTTTTTTCTAATTCTTTTAATTATCTCGATTGTCTCAGATGAGTAAATAACTTTCACACGAAGACAACTAGTTATTTATTGGCATAAGCCAAAAAGAAAACAAAAAAAAAAGGGTTAAAGAAAGAAACATACTCATCATTCGCGGTTTGCTGATTAAAAAACAAATATATTCATCATTTTTCCTAAGGTTTATTTCCCCTATGATTTTTAGATTTTTTTGAACTGGCAACGGTGAATTCCTCCTAATCTTTCCTAAAAGTTCTCCACTATCAAATGTTATTTTACATATATGCACTATTAATACTACACTTTTTTTGCTCCTCTAATTCTATATAATTTAGACTTTCTAAGGCTTCTAATTTTTTTTGCTCCTCTAATTCTATACCATTAACTAGCGTAATGTCTTAGTTCTCCACATGCCCAACATTTATGAGCCCTTTTTTCTTCTCGGAAAAATTACTTTTCACAATGTTACAACTACTAGGAATTAATTATCATACGAATCGGTATGAATCTTGCGGTATATAAATTTACACGTAAAACTCCAAAGGTCCGAGCATGTTTCTGATGGTTTTCGATCTTCTGCGTCTCGCGTTATCGGATCGAACATTTAAATTTCTACAGAATAAAAAGAATAACATACTCATCTTCAAGATAAAAAGAATAACTATAGACAACTTATTGACATAAATATTACTTAAAATAATATAATTTCTCTTAATACTTGATTTCTCCACACAAATGACAAGTCAGAGAACTAGAGAAATAAGCAATCTCAGTAAGAGAAATTATAAATCAAGTTTCATATTTCTCCTTCTTTCTCTCTCTATTTATAGATGTGAGAAAATAGTTAAAAAAAATAAAACATATAATAAATAAATTGATAAGGAGGAGTAAAGAAGGATTGAGAAATGGAAAATGCATTAGGAAACAAAATTTGGATAAGGTAGGTTTTAATCTCATACTTCTCACAATGTTAAAATTACTAAGAATTAATTATTTCGTATTTCACACTTTTATTTTTTTTACTAAAAATAAAAAAAGTAAGGATGCATATTTCCAAATACTTGAACTTTGGACCTTGTTTTTTTAAGCAAGAAACTTTACTACTTGAACTATATCACAACTTGATTAAATTGCTTCATGTTTATTATTTATTAACATCTCTGCAAATTCTTTTTGATTAGAGAAGAGTTACTCTTTTGGGAGAGATAAATAAAAAGAATTACTTTTTTCAAATCTCAAATAAAAAATAATTTATGTATCGAATAATTAGCATATCACGACATATACACAAGGTACACCAGTGGGGTCAATCACATCTAGTAGCTCGAGTATTTAAGACATATCATGCGAATTTGTATGAATCTTGGGTATAAAAATTTACATGTAAAACTCCAAAGGTCCGAGCATGTTTTCGATGGTTTCCCATCTTCCGCGTCTCGCGTTATCGGATAGACCATTTAAATTTCTATCGAATAAAAAGAATAATATATTCATCTTCAAGGTAAAAAAAAATAACTATAGACAACTTATTGACATAAATATTAACTTATAATAATATAATTTCTCTTGATGTTTGGTTTCTCCACACAAATGACAAGTCAGAGAGTTATAGAAATAAGCAATCTCTGTAGGAGAAATTATAAATGAAGTTTTCTTGTTCTCCTTCTTTCTCTTTCTTTTTATAGATGTGAGAAAATAGTTAAAAAAATAAAACATATAATAAATAAATTAATGAGGAGTAAAGAAAGAATTGGGAAACAAAATTTGGATAAGGTGAATTTTAATCCACTACTTCTCACAGTGTGTTACTAAGAATTAATTATTTCGTGCTTCACACTTTAATTTTTTTTTACCAAAAATAAAAAAACGTAAGGATGCATATTTCTAAACACTTGAACCTTGGACAAACTTTACTATTTGAACTACATCACAATTTGATTAAATTGCTTCATGTTTATTATTTATCATCATCTCCGCAAATTCTTTTATTTAGTGAACTTATTTGATACCTGCAAAATATTTAAGTAAATTAGAACACAAAATTTTAAAAAATATCTAGTTTAAGATTAAAAATACACAATAAAGTATGTACATCACAAAAAAATAAAAAATAAACTGTGTACATTACAAAAAAATACACAATAAACTGTGAATTAATTAAAATAAAATTGAAATTTTAACCATACGTTAATGAAAAGATTTTAAGACTAAATGTGGCATCCAATTTTATAAGTTCTCACAAAAAAATAAAGAATTAGTATGAAAAAATAATTATTGGTTAAAAAAATTTAAAAATTTTAACCGTATACTAATAGATGAATTTTAAAACTAATTGAGATTTCTAATTTTATGAGTTGTTACAAAAAAATAAAAAATTAGTATGATAATAAAGAGTTTAATTAGTTAATTTTTTTTAAAAACGCCCTATTATTTAAATTTTATTTTTAATTATACTTTTTATTAAAATAAATGTGAAATAGTAAAAAGAATAAGTGGCAGTTTTGTAATTTAAATGTGGAATGGCAGTTTTGAATTTAAGATGAAAGAAAGAGAGAGTGGCACATTTGTAATTATATAAAAAGGGTTGGGTATTTGTTGAGGAGGTGCATGACTTTTGTCCGCTGGGGGTGGGTTCGTAATTTACATATATATATATATATAAATGTAGGCAATGTGAGAGGCATCGCTGTTATTAAGAAATCCATGTGAAGGCAATCCATTTTGGGGTTCCATTCATATTGGAGTGCCACCCTCTGTCTCCAATAATAGTACTTTTAAAAGTAATCCATGTGAAGGGCATTGATTTTGCAGTTCCATTCATATTGGAGTGCCGTTCTCTCTCTCTCTCTCTCTGTGTTCCGTTCATATTGGAGTGTCATTCACTCACACTCTCTCTCTCTCCAATTTTAACAACACATTTCACTGGGTCTTTTAAAAAGCTCAGTTTTACCACTATATATGGGCAAGGCCGACCTTTTTATACTTGCAGAAAATTCTAATTTTCTACCTAGGGTCCGTTTTTGTCAGCCAAACTGTTAACTTTTTCGCAATTACAAGTAATTAAGAAAACAAATATTTGGTTGGGACTGGGGTACCTGGCTACTTTATTCAAGGAAAACCAATGAGTAGAAAAACAATAAAAAAAATTGATAGCCCAAACGATTTTGTTTATTCTTCAACTTATTTATTTCTTATTTGAAAAAATAAGCAAAAGAAATTAAAGAGGCACCTAAAATATCGAACAATTTATTTACACCAAGATACAGACATGAATAATTGGCTTTTGTGCAAAGTTTTGTTTGGGCCTTTAACAGACTGAGGGAATTGAAAATTAGACTTAAAAGATAGGAAGAGAAGTGAAATTTGGGACTAAAAACATGGAATGGGATCATGCGGTGCGCACAATAAGATGTGTTGTACGTTAAAACGATATCATTTTTGGCACATAAAAAACTCCCCGAAAATTGTCCGAACATTGCTCAAATTCTCGGATAATTTTTTGCGCATCAAAACAACGTTATTTTAACGCACAACACGTATACACACAGCAGTTGCTGGTCCCTAAAACATAGACACATACTGCAAACCTAACCCCATAATACACGTGTTGCTTTTTGGTGGGAAAAGATGGTGATAGTTTCTCTACTTTCTTTCCCAAAAGTATTCTTTTGTTTTTTTTATTATAAGAAACGGTAGGCATATGTGCGCCCACATGTTTCGAAGGAAAAATTTCCATGTTACTCCCAAACTTTTAACCAAATATTTTATAAGCATCTGAACTATGATTAAATTTCAGTTATATACCTGAAGTTTTCTAGTGTTGTTACCTAAGGCACTCACCGTCTCAATCCATCAAATTGCCAACGGAATTTTCTGTGATCGCTTGTTTTCTCCCTCAAATGGAAATTCAGTGACAGACATGGCCTATTTTAGAAGGAAAAAGAACTCATGACTCATTTTGGAGGGAAAATAAACCAACCATAATAAATGAGAAAAAGTTGGGAAAGATTGCAGGTGTGAGTGGGGTTGTGAGGTGGCGGCTAAAGAGGAGGCTCGGTGAATGTGGGCTTATTTAGGGAGAAAACAAACAAAGAGAGAGGGAGAAAGAGTGAATTGTGTAGAGAGAAGCAGACGTTTTACTTCAAAATTTTCATCTAACGAAGAGAAGAATTCATCACAACAACTTCCGCTAGCAATTTGACGGATTGAAATGATCGGTGTCTAATTTAATAACGTTAGAAAACTCAAGGTTTTTAATTGAAATTTATCATAGTTTAGATGTTTATAAGCAATTTAATAAAACTGTAGGGGTATTTTTGAAATATTTTCCTGTTTTGAATTAACTAAAGAACTTGTCTTGGTGAGTCTTCTGACACGTATCCATGAATAATTAATTAATTAATTTGAAGACAAACACATTAATGATCAACTAATTGAATCGTAATCAAAGCCGCTGCCAGTGTTGGTGGGGGTTAATTGGCCCCAATTCATCTCTCCCACCACAGTTGCTACCATTCCAATTAGAATAATCAAATAAAAGACAATCCTCAGTTTAAATGCACTGACTTTCATTCTCCTGCTGCTTCAGCGGGACAAAGTCGTTTGAAAGTCATTTTGTTTTTAATCGAAAGTCTTTTTTGAAAGCTAATCATTTCCCCAAAGGATTTTAATTTTGTGACAAACTCACTAGCTTTCAATACTAGTGGGTTACACTGCCATTTTTCTAATATTATGGAATAGCATGATCATGGACTAAGGTAACTCAAATGGGAGAATTGTGTTATGGGTGATCTTATTGCGTGGTTCAAGAGGAATTTGTATATGTGATGCAAGTGAGCGTGTATAAAAATAATTGTTGTAAAGTTTTGTTGTTTGTTTCGTCATCGACCCTATCTATATTTCTATGATGGCCCGAGAAAACGATTATTCTTCAACTATAGATAGAGTTTCGAATTACGATAGACAACCATGATCTGCATATTTGATTGTTTTTGGCTTCGAGCCATTTTGACAATATATGCCCATATCAATCGTTTTATCAAAGATAGCGTAATATCTATCTAATTCCATTCCATTATATTTGAGTTGGAGAGGAACTATAGCATGCTACTAAATTAATTGAAAATGTAATATCGGGTCGGGTGCAATTGTCAGGGTACGTAGGGGCACCAATTGCATCATGTACGGTACTTCTGGACTAAGTTAATATTCACCCTCTTTTTGAGGATATAAATGATATTTGTTTACATCAAGTGATCAGACAATTATTGGAGTGCTCAAACGATCAGCTTTGTCCATATAAAAGTGCTTCACGACCTTTTCTATATATATTGATCGATGTACTAAAATTTTTTTTGGAAATTGCTCAATATAGAGATGGAGACGAAATTTTGTTTTGCCAAAGTCTTTTATGTCAAATGCCTTTTTAAATACTTAGAGATTTTCATGAGCCCTTCCAGAGTGCTCAAGAGAGTTAAATCATCAACATAAACCACCATAAAAATAATCAAAATTTTCTCTTTCTAATTAAAACGTATGAACAAATTGGATCATTTTTATAACCCTCTTTTAATAAGTATTCACCAAGACGATTATACCGTTCATGTTGTCCTAAATGCCCTTGTTAGCTAACCCACATAGGGATCGGTGTACCTTTATAGAATAAATATTTTAGGTTTTGAAATGCTTAATGCATCTTGTATGTTTCAGGGATTCTCGAATAAATGTCTATGTCTAGCGATTTATACAAAAAAGCTATGACTATATCCATTAAATCCATTATAGGTGAGTATATCTCCTCATAATCAATATCAGGTCTCTATAAGAAATCTTGTGCAACTAATTGTGTCTTGCAGCGCACAATTTGAATTTTTCTACAGATACCCACTTATATCCAATAGGCTTTATCCTTTCATAGATTTCAACTACAGGACCAAAAACTTCTCATTTTACAAGAGAGTGTAACTCTGCTTAAATTGCTTAATTACTTGTTGGTAAAGATTTTTTTATTAATTCTGGTAATGTCAAGAGCAACTTAAAATGAGAATACATTGTGGACAATAATTTTATATATAGCCCGTACTTCTACTATATTCATATAATGTATTTAGATCTCATTACTTTTAGATAGCCGATCCTTTTCACAGGGTACATTTTTTAGGAGAATTATTTTAAGAGGAAATACAGATAAATTAACTATTTCTCTTAGTTATTTTGAAAGCTTAATTAGTCTCTTAAGGAGTGCTTAATCGTGCCTAACGTGGAATCGAAGATGGATCGCAATTTGGAGCTCGGGAAGGAAAGATTTGGAGTTTGGAAGCTAGGGCTTTTACCACCATATCAAATCTTTCAATTTCGAAGCTAGAGGTAGGGATGTTTCACTTCTATTACATGTTTATGATGGATATTGGTAGTTGAAATCATGTTTTTGATCGTGTATTTTAGGTATTTGGGCGTTTGGGCGATTCTGCGATCAACTATTGAAAATTCAGAGATTGACCAAGTCACTCGAGCGACCCGGATTTTGCTCCAGCGATGTCATTTTTTAGGAAATCGCTGGTCCCCAGTGACTTCTTCTGACTTTTGGCACATCCAGCAACTTTAGGTTTGCTTCAGCGACTTGTTGGGGGACTAGACTGATGATTTTCATCTTATTTCGAGATTATGGACTAGTTAAGTTTGGTTATGAGCCATGGTTACTAATAGATGATAGTTCTATTACTTCAGACATTTATTTAACGAATTAGGCGTGTTTATAGAATTAGCCTTATATTGTCAACATATGGATTGAATTGTTGAATTATAATGTATGCCGCATCGACATGCGCGACGCTTAGCCTCTAACGGGAGATGTGTTAGTAATAATATGTTTAGTTTTCACTCGAAAAGTATTAGTTGATCTTGACATTGTCTAGCTTCCATTCGGAAAGTGCTAGTTGATCTTGACTTGTCTAACTTCCATTCGGAATGTGTTAAGCGTAGCATGTGACTTCCTCATAGACATTATAATAAGGGGAATAGTGATGTATGCTCTTATCATCTACGCATGTTATTATGGATTGTTCATGAATCATACCATATCATTCCATATTCATATAATATTAGCGTATGCGTCCCTACTGGGCATTGTGGCTCATCCCTTTATTTCTTAGGTACAGTTCTGAAGACTTGACATGGATTGTGTGGATGCATGGTGGTGCGTGTTTTTATCACAAACCTCCAACTATTTGATTTTTCGATAGTGTATATAACGGTATTCGGTTGAGGTGTAATTCTAAGATGTCATTTTTAGCACCAGTATGCACATATTCAATGGTCACGATCTTTATTTGAGATAAACCGGAAGTATACTATACGCTTTCAATCTTTACAAAATTTTATTCATATTAAATATTTGTACTTCTTTGATCATTTTGAAAATTCTTGTTGAATTTTGTTTATCAAATCGTGTATAGTACATTGCATGATTGATTATCATGGATATGATTGGTATATGTGCAAGCTCACCTGGGTGATGCTTGACATGTTACTGAGATGGGCCGGATACGGGATCTGTTTTTGATTGGTTATGGACATTATTGGAACTTATCTCGTTGTGACTTGTGATCTTCGTTTATTGATCCTACTTTATTCAAGCCCTTGATTTTTCCTATTGTATAGTATGCTTTCCGTGGTTTAATATTTTTTCAGGTATTGGAGCAGATTTAGTAGGAACCAGATTGAAGTTTTTGAAGATATTATTATATTTAGAGAGAAATCATCATTATATAATTATATTTTCTTCTTGATTTTAGGACCTCAATTTGTGTATTTTTAGGACTCATTTCTGTATATTTAGAGATTTAATTTCTTTTAACGTTGTCGAGAAACGGAGCATTACAATCAGCAATGAAAATCAGCTTGAATTTCTCGCCGAACACGTTCAAAGGTTAAACTATTCGCACGAATAATTTAACCTTTGTTTAACCTTTGAAGGTTTTTAGGATGCTTTTTAAGCTGATTTTCATTGTTAGTAACAAAGTTGATAAGTGCTGTCTTATCTACAAACCCATCCCCTTGGAGCTAGCTAAATGCCGATTCTAATAGACCAAAACTCTAAATTGAAAGCTAGCTACCAATTTGGACCATTATTTTATATCTTAAAGAAATCTGGACCATTCTTTAAATGAATCCCGACTTCGTCCTTTTTTATAATTAAGCCACTTCATTATTGTACATAAGATTTCAAGGAAAATTACCAAGAAACTTGTGGATTTATTAAATCTAAGACAAGCATCGGAATCATTCTCAACAATTTTTGTACCAAATATACTTCAAAAGTTTTCTTTTTAAAAAAAAATTAATTAATTAGCTAGCCATTTTTTTTAAAATCACACTAGATCAAACCTTGAATTTAATTTTGTTCATTCTCAGGTAATCATTACCTTCATTTTTATTGATTAAGAAAAAATAAATTAATCTCACACTTATCAAAAAGCGTGTTGCACAGATGTGATCTACACACTATAAACCAATAAGAATAAAAATAACGTTTATTCTATTTAAAGGAGAATGTACAAAATTGCACCAACAGACCTTACATTCTTAATATACTCCATTGCTATATTTTGTTCATTTTTATTTTTAATTTATTAGTATAAATTGCATTTACTTTCTACTACTCCGGTTCTTTATAAAAAAGGAGGATATTATTTACCATCTTTTAAGTGAGAGTGAACACAATTTTGCACTCGCTGTGAGCGATGTACTGCATTAAATGCCCAACCTGGACCATTAACTTTTGTCATAAACAAAGCTGGACCATTTTTTCCTTTATCATTTTTGAAATCTGGACCGCTCTTTAAATGAAATGAAGACCAAACCATCCCCCC
>JABCMJ010005238.1:0-13226 GCA_014822125.1 Arbutus unedo | reverse complement strand
ATAAAAAATTAATAAAAAATAAATTTAATTTGTTTATAGAAAAATAAAAAAAATTCGATAAATACTCCGATCAAAATCAACTCTATAATCTAGTATAAAGTACTGTACGGGGAGAAATGACATGTCCGTTCAAGAGACTTCCAGACAACCCCAGTGTACTCTCTACTCATTTGCTCTGTGACAAGTGTCCTCCACGCATGGATATTGCGCTAGGTGTCTCCAGATTCATCTTCCTATATATTTCCGAGCAGATACCAGAAACTTAACCACAACCATAATCAACCGTCAAGGGAATTCTCTCTCTCTCTCTCTTCCCATTTAAGCTCGGTTTAATCTCACTCTGTTTCCTTCCGGCTACAACACCCACATCATGGCTTTCAGATCTACGGTAAGTGCTCTCTCTCTCTCTCTCTCTGTGCAGATATATGTATATATACTTTGTATTTATAGGAAACGACCTTATGTTTTGTCTGGTAATGACTTCCAAGAGAATTGGGGTCCTATATGTAATTCTATTTCTAACTGGATATATATAAACATATTGCAGACTTTCTGGAAATCGAAGGTGAGTCGACTAGGAGGAAAAGGTCCAACATTTGCTACTTCAACGACCCCAAAATTGAAGTCCTTTTCCCTTCCTCTCGAGCTAAAAGGCCCTAAGCAAGGGTAAGTTCCATTTTCAAGAATCCTATCTTCAAGCGCTTCTTGCCCTAATCAAACATGAAAAACGGGTTTGGACCGTAGTGAAGTTCCTGTGCCGATAAAATGACGTAATTTTGTTCACTTACTCCTGAAAATTACTATTGTTTTGATCCTATATATTTTTGTAACAATTTGTCATTTGCTCGCATTACACTGGAGTACGTATTCCTTTCAAGTCCAAATGAATTTGAACTATTAATTTTGAATTTCGAATTTTTTTTGGGGAATCAAAGAATATTTTCCCAGGATCTAGGGGTGATTGAACTGATAGAAATTTGAATGACTCTGGACAGAGTGCCGCCGCCGCCGAAGGGAGATTTTGTGCCGGTGTATGTGGCACTGGGGATGATAATGATATCGGCGTCGCTGGGGCTGTACACGGCGATGCACCAGGTGACACGCGCCCCCAATGTCCGCGTGAAGAAATCATTGAGGGAGACGATTCCGGAGGTGGTGGAACCTGAGCTGGCGGTGGATGAGGGAGACAAGTTCATCAAGAAATCATGGTTTCGGAAATTGGCACACATTCAGGAAAACGGTGAACCCATCGTCCCTGGTCACGAGCACTGCGAAATTCTCGTCAAGTACGGATTCCTACCTTCCAAATGTACACACATATTATCTATGCGTACACCCCTCAAATATTCTTGGCAGAATTACTCTGTATTTGGTTTTTATGAAGATTCAAAATGTGATTTAACGGTAAAAAATGTACCGAAAGATGGTACAATGGGTTTCGTTCAGGTTCTCGAGATTCTCGATTGTTTTTTTAGTGGCAAAAGAAGGTACAACGGATTTTGTTTAGGTTCTTGAAATTCTCGATTCCTCTTTTTAGCAAGGAGGATTAGTGCATGAATGACGGTTTTGAGTTTTTAGAGAAAAATCAGGCGGAATTTTTTAGTACATCAATGTTGGTGGGTTGGTGTGATTTTTGAGTTTTGGGTTAAAAATTTCTTAATTGAGTTCTTCTCAACGATAGAGAATTTGAAAAGTAAAATATTTGTTTTATTAGAATTGAAAAAATAATCAAAGAAGTTGGGGTTAAAAACTATATCCTTTAAAGAAATTTTGAATTAGGGTCACATTTTTAATTTTCTTAGTCTTTTTTCGTTTTAAAAATATAATTAAGGACGGCAATAAGACATTATTATAAACCATTTAAATAAGGAAGGCCGCATTTGTTTGCTCGGGATCTCCCCTACTAAATTTTCTTCTTTCAATCGATAAATCTTCCTATGTAATGAACTCAAAATTTGATAGCCTAACCATTGATATTTCCATATTCTATCCACGTGAGGAGGAAAGAAATGTCAAGAAGATGCGGACAAGGGATAAAAAAACAAAAATGCTAGAAATACATTATTTTTACACGTCACTAAAAAATAAGTCATTTTGTGTTGAAAAAAATCATATTTGTTTTTGACCTACATTGCTCAAAATATATTTGGTTCTTGCTCAACACAAAACGACGTAGTTTTAAGTGATGTGTAAAAGTGATGTGTTAAAGTGATGTGTGTGTAGTATTCTCGATAAAAAAAGCCAAAACATTTTAATCTATTTTCATCAATAGTGATCTCTAAATTTTCGGTGTTCATTTGAATTCTTGCCATATTACTCCCATTAATACCTCGAGCCCTTGACGAAGATGTTGATCACTCTTTCACTCATCAGTTATGTCAAAGCATTGGAAAAAAAAGTACATGAAATTTGCAGAGAGAAGATCTCGTCTTAGCGTACTTTTTGTGGTGTTTCTTGTGCAATGCAGGCCACCGAAAGCAGAGACGCTGAAGGATGTTGGTGTGGATCCGAAGACGATATAATCCAAGGAGAAAGACCAAATAACATTTGATCGTCACTTTGCTGTTTGATGCAAATGGTGGAAAAGGCGATCACGACTTGCAAGTTATGCAATGTAAATAATCTGTTCGTTGTTATGGGTGTGGTTCTAGCTCTGTTTACTTTGGTTCTAGCAACAGGTTACTGAAGCACTGATAATCTTCTTTTCTTTCGAATGTTAAATCACGGCATTCAATCAAACTTTTTTCTCTCTCTCGAGTTTCTCATGTAATTTCATCGAACACCTTTTGAGCATAATGTACTTTACTTTGCCGAAACGAAAACATGAAACATGACATTCAAAACAATCCCGTCGGGATCAAAAGATGAGGGTTTGGTTTGGTTTCGTCTATCTTTCTTTTACGGAATAGGGTCTGGTTCTTTTTAATTCAATTGCTTGTAGCTTGTGAAGTTTGTCCTTTTATTAAGCTTGCGGGAGGTCAGGTATTTTCTCTCGGAAAGAAATTCGTTCTAAGATTTAGTTCGGTCGGTTTTAACATTTCAATCTTGAAATGTTCTTGATATTCTGTTGTTCAATTTGGGAATGTTCTTGATAAATTTTGGTAGCAAAAAAATATTTTAGGGGAAAGAGAGAGGTGGATCTAGCAGGGTTGAGATAGGTAAGAGATTGTCACTTAACTCATTTGTATATAATTTGTTATACATGATTAGTACTCATAGTATTTTTCGTTAGTGAGGGTTGTTGACCCTGTGTGGGCCTAATCAAATTATTATATATTTTTTAATTTAATTCTTTTTATATTTATTAGTTTTGTATTTAATTTTTGAAGGAGATAAAACTGAATTAAGTATTTCTTTGTATTTAATTTTTGCACATGTGTATATTGTCAAGGTAAGAGAAGAATTAGTTGACTTGGGATAGGTATTTAACGGAATGAATAAGTGATAAGAATGATTCCTGATTATCTCAAAAACTGTTTAGATTGACGGGAAATTCTAAGTTAGTTTAGTTTAAAATGAGATGTTTAAGATTGAATAAAACTCTATCTATACAAGATAAGGGTTCAGAGAGTTCATATGAAATTTATGTTGTTAATGGTCAATCAAAAGACACTTATAATTTGTTTTTAATAATGAATTAGAAATCATATGAAGACTGAATTTGCTGGGTGAGAAACTCTATAAATAAACAGACACTCTAGGATAGAAGATATATTGAAAATTGTAATTCCAAGCTTAATATTGAGAGACGAAAAGTTCTTTGATGATTTTTTATCTTGTAGATTTTAGGTACAAAGAAAAATAAATTGAGAGAATATTTATCTAGTCATTTTGAGATAATAGCTTTCCTGTTTAGAAAATCATCCACTTACAATGTCTGTAGAAAAATCATAATTTCATGGCAGCAACATCAAATAATTAGAATATTGGAGGAGTCAACGGTGGGACCAGTCTAAGATCCCACTAGAAGCCCCAGTCAAGAAGGAGGGCTCACCATGAGACCTCCGGAGGGAAGGGAGAGGATCCCGAACCCATGAGGATAATCGTTCCAAATCGACTCGCGATTTCGAAAGGGGCCTAAACACTCGAGAGATGCTACGAACAAGGGAAAATGAGATAAACCATCTAAGATATTACCTCAACAAAGCAAAAAAAGAGAATAAAGACTTGAAAAGGGCCCGAGATCGGAATAGATCGGTTTATACCGGTCAATATAAACGAACCAAAATTGTTGAAAGTCATCATAATACTGGCCACGGTCCAGAATGAGAAAGAAGGGGAGAACCTCAATTGGGCGGCGATATCCGAAATAATAAAGAAGGAGAAGCATCAAGTGGCGCTTCCCGAGCTCGATCCAATCCTCCTGATATCAGAAAATGGTTGAACCAGTAGCAAAGGCCGTGCTGCACATTCCATGAATCAATAAAGAATGAGTTACAACAACTAGAGTTTTCTCCCCTATTAGAGGCCATAGAGGCAGTGGCCTTCCCGAGAAAGTTTACTCTCCCGGACTTTCATCTTTACAATGACAAGACAGATCCAATGTAGCACATACAGAGATTTCTTCAGACGATGTTCTTACATCTTGGCAATAAAGAATTGTATTGCAGGGTTTTTGCCTCAAGTCTTGGAGAAACTGCCCTCATTAGTACCACAAGCTCCCTCCACGCTCTATTACGAGTTGGGGACAATTGGCCGAGCGATTCATAACACGATTTATCACTAATCGGGTTCCACCAAAGAAGTTTGATGCTCTTATGATGATGAAGAAAAAATCTAACGAGTCGATCAGAGAATTCGCAAGCAAGTAGTGGGCTGTTTTCAACGATATTAATAATTGCAATGAAGAGTATGATGTGACCTTATCTGTTTGTGAGAAGCTACGCGAATCTCTGACTCTTGATCCAGTAAAGACAGTTGTCGAGCTTATGGCGAGAGTAGAGAGGTATGCAAAATTAGAGGAGGAGATATTCCTCCGTGAGACAGAGAAAAGAGCGGCCGAGCCTATAAAAACGACGTGATAAAAGTGGTCAGGCTAAAAAAGCAAAAGGCCGAGAAAAGAAAAACAAGAGGTAACAATATGATTTTTATTTTTCCGTTGAACATTGTAGGTTTTGTCTCGCTTTTTATCTTTGGATTATAGCCAAAAAAAAGTAGGTTTTCTCTTAATTATAATGGGCTTTTATGTTTTCTGGTGATTTTTTATTGTCTAAAGCTCATGCAATATAGTGGTTTTATGGGTAGACCTTTGAATCTATCGTGCAATGACGCTAGTTAAGATATTAATTGTCTAAAGGAATTATATCTGATAGGCATCAAATCAAGGGTTGAGCAGAATCGGTACTCTCGGTTCTTTATGATTTTCTCGACCTCCGCAGTGGGGATTGTCTAGGCTTCTTGGGTCATTTGTGGTCTTCTCTACTTTGCACGCTATCTCTCTATAGCTCCATGATGGTTCCCTTTACGTACGAAGAGAGCTAGACTTATAAGAACACCCATACAGTAAAAAGCGGGAGTGCACAATCTAGAGAGAAAACCGGGATAGATTATGCTTAATCCTTGTTCTAGGATAAAGATTTATAGACTCTCGTTTAATCACGCCACCTAAGTCCTATCTCAATCCATAAGAAACAGATTCCAAGTTAGACTATAAGGCCAAAACAGATTCTAATCAAGAAAGAGGTACAATACTCTCATTAACCGTAAGGTTAGAGTATATATTTTTTTTTCACTTTCACATATATAATTGCTGACTTAGGCATCGAAAAGGGTGTTGATTAGCACTATATCGGTGTCCTAATTTTGGCTGCATGTCTTTATTTTGGGAAAGCGCCATTAACCGCGTTATCAATATCTAATACTACTTTTGTTTTTATGTGCTCATCAATGTCGAATATGTGTGAACTTACTCTCAAGATTTCGAGCTGATTTTGAAAAAAATAATTAAAACGACAAAAGAGAATAAAGTATTGAGGAAATATACACTAAATCAAACTATATGTGTATAGATTTGAACATATATGTGTTCAGAATCGTTAGATGCACATGAGGCTCTTATTATTTTAAGTACCCCACGTGCAAACGATTTCGTGGCATTCATAATTACGATGCTATTGAGATTTAAATCTCCGACAAATTGCTATTAAGATTTAATCGGCTGATAATCCTCATAACGTTTTTCTGATGCATGAATGTCATCTAAATTCTCCGTACAAGTTGCTATTAAGATTTAAATCTCCGACAAATTTTTTCTTTTCAAAGACAAATTTTGCAATCTCATGATTCTAACGCTAAAATATTTTATTTTCGCAAACTTTCTGCACTTTCTTTATTAGATTTAAAACTTAACATTTCTTGATTTGCGCAATTTTAGAATTAATGACCAACTCTAATAAGAATATAGTTGCCAGGTTTGTGAGGGAGGAGGATGTTGTGGAATCAGGGCCGGCCCTGCGGTAAGTCCTACAATTTTTTGGGCTCGGGCAACTCTCAGCACGGGATAACAAATTTTTTTATAAGTATAGAAAAAATTAATCAAAATTAACCAAAAATTATTATTATTAATACTAAGTAGGTAAACTAAATTGGGATCGATTTGAACAACCTAAATGTTTGAAATGACACTATGAAATAAGAGACCGATTGGATGAAAGATTATTTTTAGGGGATAAGTTATTGAGGGATATAAGATAAGAGGGGTATTATTTTTAGAGAGTTGGCCCACATTGATGTGATATTTATAGAGGGGGATAAAAAAGTAGATAGTTTAGATGAAGTATTAAAAAAGAAAAATAAAATAGTATTTGGTTTGGATAGAGAATAAAATAAGGGATAACGTTATTTTGTAATTGTAATAAGAGAGAAAGGGTATTATTCTTGGATAATACCCGGAGATAATTTTTGAGCCGGGAGGAGAGTACCCAAAAATAATATGAAAAATTATTCCTCTGCATTTTTATATTCTCAAATTATATTAAACATGTCACATTATTCCTTTTACTCCCTCTAAAAATAATACCCCTTCCTCCCCCTCCAAACGAGCCCTAAAAAGAAATTAATTTAACTCCAATATAAGGTGGGGCCAGGGAAAGGAGACCGGGTCAATCTCCCATCGGTCAGTCCATCAGGAATCTCGGATCGATCTGAAAACAACGATAAATCTCAACCGTCTGTAATCATAATTGTTCGTCTGCAATCTATCATCAAGAAATTTCTTGCAACTCTGACGTGGCGCATTTCTATTAGTCAATACTTGCAGCATGCGATCCCATTGGTCGGAACACCTCGACGCCACTCGTCCCAACATCTATAATAAATAATTCTCCAAGGTCTCAGTCCAGACTCATTCCCTCCTCCAGCAGTTCTCCCTTTTTCCCTGATTCCTACTCTCTCAGATCGAGCTATCATCTGCTCGCTGAAACATTCGAGGATTAGGTTAAACGATTCAAAGTGGTGTAGATCTGAGATCTCCTACCTTTTTTTTCCTGTAATTGTTCTCAAATTCCAGTAAAATGGATGAAGGTAAACGGAAGATGTGTTTGCAATTTGGATTGCTGTTCTTGATCGGCTGCTTCGCTTCCCTCCTCCAAGCTTCTTCTGATCCGGTTAGATATTTCTCAGATTCATACACGTATTCTTGTTTATATATGTTTATACATACATGTGTAGTGTGTGGTGTGTGTGTGTGTGTGTGTGTGTGTGTGTGAACATCTGATTCACTGAATGTGGAGTATGAATGTGAGCTGCATATATATATGGATCGATCTGTTTTGCTGAGAAATTATTGGTTTTGTAGATTTTTTACGAGTCGTTTGATGAATCGTTTGAGGGGAGTTGGATCGTGTCTGAGAAAGAGGATTATACAGGTTCGTTATAATTAAGACTTACTATTTTCTCTTGATCATAGTTTATATTCGCTTGCGGATTTAGCTGCGAGCTTTGTTTGCTATCATTGGATTTAACGTAGCTTGAATTTGCTAGTTATTACTGTTATTTGTACTCGTTTTTTACGTGATTGAGGTAAGTTAGTTTGGAATTCTATGTTCCGCTGGCTGTGTAACCGATCGAGTCCATCCCACTAAGCCATGATGTAAAATAGTGACAAAATCCGGTGGCGTTGCACTTTCTCTCGTTTGTTTATGCTGAATTGAAGCATGTTTGGTAGGGTTAACCATTTTCAGTTCAATTTCGCTTTGGGGTGTGAGTTTATAGGGCAGCCTGAAGGGTGATTTGGTTCAGTTGTCTGTGTCTTACTCAACTCACCTTTTCATTTTTTTATGCTAGGAAGTCAATTCTCCTGTAGGACGTAGTAATAAAAAAAAAACCCTACAATCCCGGCGAAGAGTCATTAATTGTGTCACAACTTTAACTTTGAGAGCAGGCTTTCTTGTTATCTCTCAAATCATAGGCATTGAAGCGACTGAGTGAGATAAAGAAAGAAAACTGTTGCACAAGCCCCTCATTTTCCCATAGGACGGAGTAAAAACATGTTATGAAATATCATTTTCCACCCAATAATTGTGTTTATTGGGTGGAAAATGATATCTATTCTATGATACAATAATGTAGACAGAAATTGAATAGGTACAATATGAAGACCCCCTAGCATAGTACACCACTGTGCTTATTGCTTAACTCATGATGGTACATGCTTTGGTCGTATTTATAGCTTAGCGGTCTTACACTGTTGTTTCAGCAAGGAAAAAATGTCGGGAACATAGATCTAATCATGAAATTTGAACACTTCTTTTTTATATATTTCTTTTCTTGTTCTTGTTGTACTTTTTGGTTGAATTAGTAGGGTATTATCCCGCCAGGCGTTCGCCTTTAGTTAGAAGTAGTGGGGCGGGCTCTGACCCTTTTATCGGAATGTCACAGAAACATTCACCATTATGGGTGAGGAAGCTGAGTGTCTTGGTATGCGCTTGTTGGATAGCCAGATAGTGGTTAGATGATTGGTTGTTATTGGAATCTGCAGCATGTGCATATGTAGTTATAGCCTAGGGTTGCTCATTTTGTTCCACTTTACTATAAGAATGGTTCATAGCCATAGCGCTATGACATGGCTGTTCTCCACATAGCAACTCCCAGTGGCCGGGCTCATCTCCATTCTTCAAAAACTTGTCTCCGAAAACTCTGAATCATTCGTTTTTCTTTTGTTTGTAGTGGTTTTGTAAAATTTTGTGAATCTCCTTTTACTATTTGGGTATATTAATATGTTGCTATATCTAAAAATTGAAAAACTACAAAAAAAAAAAAAAAAAAAAATCCAAAAAGTTTCACAAAAAACAAATAGATTTTTTAGAAAGTCAAAGAAGTTAAAATGCCAAGTCAAAGTTGGCTAACTTTTTCATCTTAAGTGAATTTTGTTATAAAATTTTGTCAGGTTTTACTTATCAAGTGTATCTAGATTAGATGGACCCAAAAAGTAAATTGCTTTTGCAAAGGCAATAAAATACAAATCTAGATATTAACTTTTTATCTCAAAAGCTCATCTCTAAAACTACAACCAAACACAATCTCCAACCTCGTCCCGTCTAAATTTGTTTACACCGATCTGTTTATCACGTGAACCACTTTTTGCACAATGGTAGCCTTGTTTTCACACACTTGAATTATTTCCTGCTCTTCAAATGTTATTTGGAGATGGAGAAAATGATAAAGCAGTGGAGGATGTATTTATGGCATTCACTTTGTAGTATCTTTCGCATCCCCTTGAAAAGCTGGTCTATAAACATTCTTGACCTCAGACTTGCATTATTTTTGTTTTTCTGAGTTATCTTTCTTTAGAATCCATTCCTGAATTGATATGTCGGTTTCTTCAAATGATTTCGACCATATATGTGGTTTCAGAGTTTTTCATAAACATAGTGCTCTATGCTCCTAGGTATATGGAAACATGCCAAGAGTGAGGGACACGATGATCATGGGCTTCTTGTGAGTGAGAAGGCCAGGAAGTACGCTATTGTGAAAGAGCTAGACGAGCCTGTGAAGCTCAAGGATGGAACTATTGTCCTTCAGTTCGAAACTCGCTTCCAAAATGGGCTCGAGTGTGGTGGTGCATATTTGAAATATCTTCGTCCTCAGGATGCTGGATGGACAGCTAAGGGGTTCGACAATGAGTCCCCTTACTCTATCATGTTTGGACCTGATAAATGTGGGGCCACAAACAAAGTCCACTTTATTCTGAAGCATAAGAACCCCAAGACTGGAGAATATATCGAACACCACCTTAAGTTCCCACCCTCTGTGCCATCTGACAAGTTAACCCATGTTTATACTGCCATTCTGGAACCTAACAACGATGTACAGATCCTTGTTGATGGTGAAGAGAAAAAGAAGGCTAATTTCCTCTCTAGTGAGGATTTTGAGCCAGCACTTATTCCTGCTAAAACCATTCCTGACCCAGATGATAAGAAGCCAGAGGATTGGGATGAGAGGGCGAGAATTCCTGAGCCAGATGCAGTTAAACCAGAAGACTGGGATGAGGATGCACCTATGGAAATTGAAGACGAGGAAGCAGAAAAACCAGAAGGGTGGTTAGATGATGAGCCAGAAGAGATCGATGATCCTGAGGCAACAAAGCCAGAAGATTGGGATGATGAGGAAGATGGTGAATGGGAGGCTCCAAAGATTGACAACCCTAATTGTGAGACAGCTCCCGGTTGTGGTGAGTGGAAGAGGCCAACGAAGGCCAATCCAGCTTACAAGGGAAAATGGCATGCCCCACTTATCGACAACCCTAATTACAAGGGTATCTGGAAGCCACAGGAGATTCCAAACCCTGATTACTTCGAACTTGAGAGGCCTGATTTTGAGCCCATTGCTGCCATTGGCATAGAGATTTGGACGATGCAAGATGGCGTCTTGTTTGACAACGTGCTAATAGCCAGCGATGAAAAGGTGGCAGAATCGTTCAGGGATAAAGCTTGGAAACCTAAATTTGAAGTTGAGAAGGAGAAAGAAAAGGCTGAGGAAGCAGCAGCTGCATCTTCAGACGGTCTAAAAGGCTTCCAGGTAATTAGTTTGGCTTTTTTTATATTCGTGGTTCTTTCATATTCCATTTTTCAGATCCCTCGATTGACTGTATACTGGGATCAATGATTTAGGGGAGATCAGACAAAAGTTTCCCATTCTGTTTTTCCAGGACCCACTTACACTTAATAGATGTATCGACAGAGAGAGAGGGAGAGGGGGGTTCTCACCGTAACCAGTCACTCATCCATATATCTAGTCTTTGGTAAATTTATCAAGGGCTATAGTCATAGTAATCCTCCTATTCAACTACTTCAACCATTTCCGAGCACCTCATAGCATTCACAGGGCATATGAAGATTTGATCCTTTAGGTAGTGTATGATTTATCATGCACTGCCCTTTTTGAACGAGTTAAGAAGACAAAAATCATTTATTGATCTAGATTGCAGAAGGGTGGTGTTGACGCAAGATCGTATAATTTTCTTGTCTGTTTCACCACAAACCGCACACACACACACACACACTCTCCCTCTCTCTCTTGCATGTATGCAGAGCGAGGGTGAGAAGAGTTTGATTTCATTATAGGTAATTCCATAAGCTAAAGTAAGTGTGTGTGTTGATATTGCAGAAAGCAGTGTTCGACGTACTCTACCAGATTGCAGACATTCATTTCTTTAGTGAGCACAAGCCTAAAATTCTGGTGAGGCATCATTATACTCTATATTTCTAGTCTCTTAATGATGTTATCGTGCTTTGTTATGATTTTAGCAAGTGTTTGTTTTGCAGGAACTCATCGAGCAAGCGGAGAAACAAGCAAACCTCACAATCGGCATCATCATCTCAATCATAGTGATTATTTTCACTCTTCTGTTCAAGTTCCTTTTTGGTGGAAAGAAGAAACCTGTGAGTTTCTATGCCTTTCTTAACTAGCTGATTTTTGCCCTAACTTTTGTTTTCGAGGTCTTAAAAATGTGGTTGCCTGATATTGCCAGGAAAAAGTGACTTCGGAAGCAAGTAGCGAGGGAGAAGCCGAGACTTCGAACAATCAAGGACGCAACAAAGAGAAGGAAGAGGAGAAGAGCGAGAAGGAAGAAGATACTTCTGCTGCTCCTCGTCGGAGGAGCACCAGACGTGATACCTAGAGAGAGAGAGAGAGAACTATTACAGATTTCGTAGTTTTCTGAATTAGATGCTGAAATTTTTCGCCATCAATTTTTTGCTTTCCAGGGTTGCTTTTCAAAGCGCTTTATGTAAGACTGTATATGAGGCAACTATTACGGATTTTGGTCCTGTTTTTTCCTTTCCAAGTGAAACGTTGATTCTGGAATTCAAGATTTTCAACTCCGTCCACAATGAATGCGGCAGCTGGCCGAGATTCACGGCTGTATTGCAGGTAAAATGACATAATTTTGTTTGTTTTACTCCATAATTTATGTTGTTTGGCTTCTATACATGTTAGTAACAATGTGCAAATTAAGTCAAAATGATATAATTTCAAAGACAAAACCTATACAATTATAATATTTTGTCCGAAATATGACCTCGAAGGCCAGCTAGAAGGTGAAAGGATCATTTCTTAGTTTTTCATTCCTTTTATCGGATTTGAGTCTCCTATTTTGTTTTGCGCTTTTGATAGATTTGGTACGATGATGGTACGAGCTAAGTCATGTAATGCGAGAAGGATCGCAAGTTTAAAAGCATTTTCCAAAATATCTCAAACTATGAAAGGATTAAAAGTAAGTTACGAGCGTAGATCAAGGATTAAGAACAGAAACGACGGATCTTTTCAATAGGATTATTTGGAGAATACGAGTGCTTTAGTTTTGGAGGAGTTGCAGCTGCCCTAGTATACTACGACAGGTACGGAAAGATTGTTATGTTGATAAAGGTCTGCCCCATTCATCGATCATTTGTAGATGCGTTCCATTCATCGATCATTATAGATGCGTTTTCATTCATGAATCGTTATAAATGTGACGTGACTGATAAATGTTGCATATAGATAAATGCTATATAGAATTCTAAAATGAAGTATTAGAGGTGATCGATACACACTAATGGAGAAAATTGCAGCAACTAGAATGTTTGTCAACTTTATGAGAAAGATATCACAAGTCCGAGTCACTGTTCCTGATGGAAATGACTGATCATATTAATCAACAAAGATAATGATAAACTTTTGCCAAAAGTGAATGTGGAGTATTTGCATTGAAATTAAACAAATTCTAATAACATGATAACAAGTATTGA
>JABCMJ010005229.1:0-13178 GCA_014822125.1 Arbutus unedo | reverse complement strand
CTTAATCGAAAGTATTGTGAAAAAGGGAAAACTATTTTTCATGGCATAAATTTCCATATTTGCATAAAAGTGATAGTAAAATAATTTGGGGGAGTAGGCATTTTTTGGGTTTGTCTGATTTTGGCATGAAACAAGGAGGGCCTTTTTGGGTTTGTGAAAAATTGGATTTTTTTTTTTGGGTTCTTGTAAAATATCTTTCATTATCCGGCAACAAACAAATATGGCATTGGATTTGGACCATCGAGTGGTAATATGATGGTATTGTCAATTCTTGTCCAATCCCACAACTTCATGGATCCTCCAATTCTATGCAAGTTAACAAATAGGCCCTAAATGTCTACCTAAATACATAAATAAGAAAGATTTGAAAAGTGATGATTCCTATAGTTGAAAATTTTAAAAATACCCATGATTTCCATAGTTCAAAATTTTGAAAATCCACATCTACATGCAACTCGGAAAAAAAAAAAATTGAACTTAGCGTGCACACTATCTCTCTCTCTCTTCATTAAATTTATTTAGAAATTTAATGGTATATGTGGAGGATCGGATCAGCATGACACTCAGTCAATACTTACAACTGGACTTGTCCAAGGGTGGCACCTTTTAGCAGGTTGAGTTGAGCTCCAACCAGGGGCAAGGTTAATAGCCCAGATGGGAGAACCTAATGGTTCTGAGTCGGTCCAAGTCTCAGTACGACATTTGACGAAGCTTAAACCAGGCCCATGACACATAATGTTTTTTCTCTCAATATAAGGGACATTTCATGTGTATGGGCCCGAGTAGATTGTCACGTTATTAGCCAAGCTCATTTATATCAGAATAAAATCTCCATTTGATATTTAAGTGGATCAGCACATGAAACGGAGCTGCTATTCATCATATGGATGGGTGAAGTCATAACGAAATTCGATTATAGATCACTATCACAAGAGAGTAGGGTGTCCAAGAAAATCTAAAAAATCAAAAAACCAGACCGAACCGATCCAATCCGTTCATTTTGGTTTGGTTCTATGGTCTAGTGGTCAGATTTTGGTTGTAAAAAAGTAAAAACTGTTAATTTTGGTTCGGTAATTGATTTTTGTTATCAATCCACGGTTCGAACCGAATCAAAACCGTTTATAACGAGTATATATAAATTTATACACACACACACACACGTATATATCAGATTACCAGTAATTGAGGAAATAAAATTATCTGACTATACAACTTTCCTTTAGTAATTAAGAAAATAAAATACTACTTTACTTTTCAAAAATATTTTCTTTTCCCAAACAAAAATCTTCTATTTTTCATTTCTTCCCAAGAATATTACCTACTTTCCAAGTTTTAGAGACCCCAATTATTAAATATAAGCCTATTAAATTGGTAAACAAATTTTTATTTCTCTCTCTCTCTCTCTCTCTCTCTCTCTCTCTCTCTCTCTCCCTCTCCTAGTTCATACTTCATTCCATCAAGGCATCAACTCCTTGAAGCATTATTAGATTAACAATGGTAATTTAATTTTTAATTTTTTTTGTTACTTTTAGATGTCAATTGTTAGATTAACACTGATTTTTTTATTCTTTTATTACTTTTAGATGTTTATTGTTTGATTAATATTGGTATTTTTAATTTTTAATTTTTTTTGTTACTTTTAGATGTTTATTATTTTGGATTTATGTTTCAAACTATCTCGATGGTGATTAGACTATGTTAAGGGTTGTTTGATAGTTTCTTGTAGTGACCGTGGTGATAGTTTGGATATTCAAATATTAATAAAATTTTGGGCTATTTTGTGATATTCTACTCATATGAAATTTTCTGTTATTTTGCGGATAGAACCGGGAACCGCACCGATCCGATCCAAAATTGAGGATTGGTTTTGGTTAAGTTTCACATTGGTAATGGTCAGGTTTTGGTCCACATTTTTCTCGCACCGTTAGGAACGGTCTGGTTATTGGATTCCTGCGGAACCGCACCAATCCGGACCATGTACACCCCTACCAGAGAGTGTGCTTCGCACATGTCAATTCAAACTTGGTGCTCAAGCTATGAGCAGTATATTAGGTGCATTGCTTGACAAGAGAAGGTATACTTAATCTTGCAACTTTAGCTGAGTACTTTTCATCTTCTTTTTTAAGTATTGACTTAAGCACGAAAAAATTGTCCGGTTTTAACCCGTGTGTGGTCGTTGAAGTTGTTGGAGATCATAGTGGTGAAGGATATAAAGGTGAAAATAGGAAGAAAAAGAAAGAAAGCAAGCAAAAGAGGAAGAAAAAAATAGGTTACGATCCAATGTAGATTTGTTCTTGTTTGGATGATTTGACGACATCGTTGTTGTCTTAGCCACTGTGGTAGAAATTTAAAAAAGATCTACGCCTGAGATCCAATAAAGCCATCTTTGAGTATTTACGAGATATTGAAGTGAGAATTCAATGGTATTTTAAAAATCTTTTCCCTTCAAGAATTCTTGTAATAAAAGAGCAAGTCTAAGGACATATTCTTTGTGCATAGGTCCGAATATAAATGTGTTTGGAATTGTCAAATGTAAATAAAATTTACATTATTTGAGAGCGTTTCACGTACATGAGATGATTCTCGATACATTTATATATGAATTTGTGCATGAAATGGTGTATTAGTAGGCTTTCTCGTAATAAAATTGCTCAGTAGTACCTAAAGCTAAATATCGATTCTCATACAGGGCTATCTGGAAAACCACCACAACATGAGGACCTTAATGAAATAAATCAAACAGCAAACAGCACATGAGAGAGGAGGAAGAAGAAGAAGATCAAAGAAGAAGAGAGACGAGGGGGAGAGAGAGAATCAGTCGGCAGCTGAACCTCCGGGGACTTCTCTCTCTAATTTTCATCTTCATTATCACATACGTAGATATGCAATTGACGAGACGTACCTTCACCGAAGCTCCCAATTTGGTCCTCTCCTCTTTATTTACTTGTAAATCACCATGATTACTCAGTAATCCCTATACAACTCCCTTGTTCTTCCTTATTCAATAATTTCACTGGACCTCCTTCTTTCCCTTGCAAATTTTCACATTCCAGATCCACCAATCCACAGTTGCCCTACCCCAGAGGGCAATTTCTCCAGATCTGATTCTGAATCAAATTTGAGTTAATTGAAGGTTTTTTAGAAAGGAGCATCAATGGATGACTTCGGTATGTTGGGCAGAGATTTTGGGTTCAGACCTCAAGGCAAATCGGCTCCCATGGCTCCTTTCAAATCCAACTCCGGTGTTAGATCGGACGGCGTAGATCGATCGTCATCGTCTCGGGATGGACTACTATTCAACGATGTATTCGGTGGTCCGCCGAAATACACGGCTACGAACAACAGTAAATCGGCGTCGTCGTTGTCGGATTTCGACTACGATTCGATTTTCAATAGTTCATCGGGTTTGAGAGCGAACGATTCGAAGAACAGGTCTTCGTCGACGGTGTACGATAAACCTGTTTATGATGAAGACATTTTCGACGGGTTGCCTGGTTTGAAGAGTAAACCGACCTCGTCGTCGGTTAAGTACGACGACGACGTTTTCGCCAGCATTTCTTCACCCCCGAATCACAATCAGAGTACGAAACCGAGTCCTGCATTTGATGATCTTGTTGGAAATTTAGGCCGGACTAAGAAGTCTGAGGCTAAGAACAGTATGACTTCCAAAGGTTTTGATGATTTGCTACCTGGGTTTGGAAGCAACAGGTAATGTATTTGCTTACCGCAATTCCGCAGCGTTATTAAGCTCGATAATGTATAGTAAGTTGTAGTTTAGTACATTCAATTCGACATAGTGGCAGTAGATTGAATATTCAGAGAGAATTGGTAGTTTCCATTTCAGACTAGTTTGAGTTACTACTGCCTAAATTGCTATTTGAGTAGCGCACCTCGAGCTGAAGGCCGCAGTTAAATTGCAATATCATTATCATAGGCTCTAGGCTTGTCTTTCAGAGCATTTTGTACATGCCCTTTCATGTACGTTTGTAGTTACTAAGTACTAACACCTATACAATTGTCAACATTTGGTAAATTTTGTGCTACTTTTCAGTTTATGCAAGAAAGTATGTATACATGCACATTTTGCTCTCATAAATAGCTTCTAGAATTGAGAATTTGTTACTAAAAGAACTTATGTTGAATTCTGTGACTCCTGGCAGCGTAACAAATTTTTTGTGGGTTATATGGAAAAAATTGGGTTTTTAACCATTACTGTATTTGACTCTTGAACTGTTTTACTCAGAGTTCAGATTGAGTAGATTTTGAGCATCGAGGTTAATCGGAATATGGAATGTATAGCACTCCGACAGATAAACTCAAATTTGAGTAGAAGGTATGGGTTGGAACAGAGGAAGAGAGGAGTGGAAATTTGGGTATAAGTTACCAAGTGTCCAGCTTGGGTTGAATTGAAATAGGTAATGAAATGGGTTTGTCTTGGTTCGAGTAAATTTTTTAGAACTCAAGTCCCTGTGATTTTTAAAGAAGTGGAGAAGGGTTTTCATGGGTTTTCTCTTAAATTCGAAACTTAATAGGATTATTTTTTGCTGAATGGAAATGTCCTTATTGCGACTTTTAAAGACACAAGGAGAAATATACCATGACTACTCGAAGGATGATCAATTTTGTCTTAGGGTACACCAGATCAACCCATTTGCAATATT
Organism: Arbutus unedo; assembly: GCA_014822125.1. Lineage (NCBI taxonomy): Eukaryota > Viridiplantae > Streptophyta > Magnoliopsida > Ericales > Ericaceae > Arbutus > Arbutus unedo. The sequence continues at coordinate 8,517 of JABCMJ010005229.1, read as the reverse complement.
TCACAATTAGGGTTGGGAACCAGGTGCAGGAGGGGTATAAAACCTCGCAAGGATTGGTGAAGGGGTAGGGCACAGCAGTTCCCGCCCAAAAATCACTACGTTTAAAGTTTGAACATGAACATACAATATTACCCTTCTGTCCAAGTTTAAAGAACGTAGAGGATGCAACTTAGCAGCTAATGTCAAGGCTGCATAACCCAAACACCTCCCCCCCGTCCTCTTTCTCTCCTATTTGAGAAAATTGTTTGATGAAAAAACCTTCACTCCTATATATTATTGGCTTCATATGTGTTGTTGTTCATTGGCTGGAATGAAGGGTTAATACATGCTGCTTAATATCTCAGCTGCATGTTTATTGCACAGGCCACTTTCAGAGTCTACCCGGGTACAAAAAACAACTTTTAACGCAACCCAACCAACTTCTACTGTGACAGAAGACCCCTTCGTTGTTTTAGAGTCGAATTCAACCCCTCCAGGTTCATCTCCACAGCTGTTTGCTGATCCACTTGAAGGGATCAGTAAGCTCAGTAATTCTGGAAACACAAAAGTCAGTGGTTCATCGGTTAGTGGAGAGGTATTTGAAGATCTAGATCCCCTTGGTATTTTTGAAAAATCTGTTCCTGCATCTTCATCTGGGATGAAAAACAAGGTGAAGGATGGTAGCCCTCTAAGGACTAGCTCAAACATTGGTAGTTCGCAGACATCTTCTAGTAATGAGCCAATTGGGAAATCATCTCTCAATGACACTGGGAGACACTCGCAAAAGATGTATGCTGACAATTTTCAGGAATCTCATGTGTTTGACATGCCAAGTTTTTCGGCAGATACACGCAAGTCTGTTGGTCAAACTGCTTCTACCTCTCATGTAAAAGCTAAATCTAGTGAGACAAATTCCCAGGTAGAAGATGTGATTCCAGGATCAGATGAAAGCATGGAACCATCTGATGATATATGGATTACAGTATCAGAGATTCCTCTTTTTACGCAGCCCACAAGTGCTCCGCCACCTTCGCGACTGCCTCCTCCTATACCAGTTGGGGCTTCAAAGTCAGAATCAGTTTTTTCTACTTCTAATGCAAGAAAGAAGGGTACCGAGTCTTCTTCTTCTTCCCATCGTCCAACTCAATACTCCCAAAGTCCTAAGCCAACTCATCCTCCTGTGAAGAGCACAGTGGTGTCTCAAATAGATGAACTCGAAGACTTCGCAATGGGCAGTGCAAGAAGTAATGATGATGAGAGTGAAGAAGTAAACAAAAACTCATCTGCTGCTGCTGCTGCATCTGCTGCTGCCATGAAGGAAGCAATGGATAGAGCTGAGGCTAAATTCAGGCATGCAAAGGAAGTAAGGGGGAGAGAATATGCAAAGACTTCTAGAAGTAAAGAAGCTGTGCAACTGGAAAAAGACGAACAGGCTATGCCAAATGATCTGGAGAGAGAATACAGAGAAAATACTGAGAGATTAGAACGTGAACGGCGACTGAGGGAGGAGGAGGAGGAAAGAGAGAAGTGGAGACTTGAGAAGGAGAGAGAGAAAGCAAGAGAAATTGAAAGGGAACGAGAGAAGGGCAAACAAGCCGTGGAAAGGGCTACTAGGGAAGCTCGAGAGAGAGCAGCTGCGGGGGCAAGAGAAAGAGCATCTGTTGAAGCACGATTAAAAACTGAAAGAGCTGCAGTTCAAAGAGTACAAGCTCAAGCACGTGAGAGGGCAGCAGTAGAGGCTAGAGACAGGGCAGAAAAGGCTGCAGCAGATGCTAGGGAAAGGGCAAATGCAGAAGCAAGGAAAGCAGCAGCTAGAGCTGAAGCTGAAGCACGGCGTAGAGCAGAACGTGCTGCTGTAGAAAGGGCTGCTGCAGAGGCTAGAGAAAGGGCTGCTGCTGAAGCTAGGGAAAGGGCTGCTGCTGCTGCAAGAGTGAATCAACAAAAGAACGATAATGATCTCGACTCCTTTTTCAATATGGGTTCTCGGCCAAGCAGTGCACCAAGGCCAAGGGAAAGTTCTTATGTGAGTATTTAAGGTGTAACATCGCAGTATACATTGAGCTGTTTCCCTGGGCTGGAGGCTGTGATCGTCTCTACTTATTTGCGTTTTCTAACTTATATTGTGGAAGTTTTTGTCATCATTGTTTTATAACTAACAAACACTAGTCATTGTCCAACTGTACTCGCATTTTAGCGACCAAAGTTTTCAAAAATCTGAAAACAGCCTTCATTTTTTAGTTCTCAAAAATGAGTTTTTCTTTATAATTTTATCAAAAGATAATTTTCCAAAACCTTAAACCAAACAATTTGTCCCTCAGGACCCCATGACTTCCTCAATATTTTAGTGGATATACGATCTTGTCTGTCATGTCTCTTAACTTTTCACTACATCGTTTTGGAACCCCCCCCCCCCTCTCTCTCTCTCTCACTCACACACACACACACTCACTCTCACACTCACACTCTTCAGCACGGCAACCTCCTGAACCAATATTTTCCACTGCCGGCTATCCTTCTCTTATTACTGCGTGAAAATGATGAATCTTAGAGTTTCACGCAAATAGGAAACATATACAGTAATTTATGTACAAATTCACTGATTCACTGTCCTATCTGCAGTTTCAGGACCCCATGCCTGATCCTAGATTTCAGAATCAGGGAGGACCTGAAGGGACAAGGAAGACATCATCTGTTGGTACCTCATCCAACATGAGGAAAGCATCTTCAGCTACTAATTTTGTTGATGACCTCACTTCTATTTTTGGAGGTAGTATATTGCTTTGCAATTGTAGTTCTTCCTTGTTACTTCTCTCTCCTCCTTATCCCTCGTGTTGTTGATTTTGTGGAATGGTTTTGCTTGTGAAAGCTGCTCCATCTTCTGGGGAGTTCCAGGATGTTGATGGAGAAAGTGAAGAAAGAAGAAGAGCAAGGTTGGAACGCCACCAAAGGACCCACGAGCGTGCGGTATGTGTCATCTATCCCCATGATGTTTCTCATTTTCACAGTGGCTATTGCCAGAGCAGAATAAGCTTTTTAAAAGCAATTCATGCTTCGACTAGTTGTGCTGTAAAAGCCAAAGATGCTTGTTACGACCACTACCTTCTGATTCATTTTTGCTGTCTGAGGAGTCATTGTTTGCATACTATACCTTGACGTGATGTTACGTTCTAGCATTGCTGTCTTTTTTACCTGCAGTTTACTTCTTGGAATCTAATTTGTTAAATCTGTTTGTTCAGGCTAAAGCACTGGCTGAAAAGAATCAGCGGGACCTTCAAAGTCAGAGGGATCAAGAAGAAAGACATGTAAGCACCTTATGCATGCCTCCAAATTCAAATTGTAATTTCAAGATAGTAGCATGGTAATATTAAGTACATCATCCATCTCCGCTTTCCTGTTCCATTCAGACTTCAGTTAAAATTGATCCTCTTGCATTTAACAAATTAGACTGGATCCATTGCTTTCCAATCGATTTATATGTACGCATTTTCATTTTCTCTCTTTACATTCTACAATAGAGACTACCACCCCGACGCTGTCTCTACACATGGTTTGTCTTGTAGGTTTTACTTTCTGTCTAGCAAACTGATACCTTTACCTCTCTTTGGTTTCTCTTTTATCTCCGTATAACTGTTGCTTCGCTAGCAAGCCATACATTTGCTTGAATATAACGCATGCATCTCTCTCTCTCTCTCTTTCACATTATGTTCGGCTTCTCTATTGAACCCATACAATTGCTTAAACAATCACCCATGGTTCTCATTTTACCAAAATGTACTTGACTCTCGCTGAACCCAAGTGGCGGCGGTGGTAATTATTGGGTACACACACACACTCTCCCACACAAATTCTTGCATGCACACACATGGACATGTTAAGCATTAAATGGACATCGGACCTCTCGGGAGTGATTGACTTGTGTGATAAAGCTAGTACAACCCAAGTTTTTATCATCCTCAGATTTGAGATGGATGCCAAACAATAATGTAGTTTTTGTTTTGCCCTCTACCTGATTTTGAGCTGCCTATGATTTCAGAGGATTGCTGAAACCTTAGATGTTGAGATCAAGCGCTGGGCTGCAGGGAAAGAGGGAAATTTGCGCGCACTACTATCAACAATGCAATATGTGCGTCTGATTATCTTGTTCCTTCGTTGCAGGACATTTAAAGCCACTCTCATTATTACTATTTTTTTGGTCTGCATTTTTTTCAAACATTTGTGGGTTTATGGGTTTTGAAGTCAATCCTTTCATTGCTAATCTAGCTTTTTTTTTAATTTACTATATGTTTTCTTTCTGCCTCTTGCTCTTAGAAAGTTATTGGTCTAGTTCCTTTCATGTTTCCCGCAGTGCATGTTGTCTTATTAATTATTTTGTCCTGATGGGCTTTTCATAGACTCACTCCTCCCTATTTGATGAGCGTCACTTCCAAATTTGGAAATTTAAAATGACCGACCATTTCTTTATTGGCACTTTTCCAATCAATCTTTGTATAGATTTTTTTTCCAGTGGAATTGCTTAAAAACTACAGTACATTGCTGTTACTGATATTTAATGGTGTACTTTGCTTAAACTGCGTGTGGTCTGACTTGCCACACAATGGGATGAAGTTAGTGGAAATCGTTGCTTTGTTCGTAGTTGCAAACTGCACATGCACATTAAGTTCTGCCTTCTTTACGGTATCTTGTGTAAAGCTTTTGTGGGGGGTTGTTTCTCACAAGAAAATGGTGTAAAGCTTTTGTAGATTGTACTGGCAGTTGGATAGAAAATAGAAACTGAGTGTCATCCCGTTGACGCTTTCAGTTGAATACGATGTATAAACACATGGAAAAGAAGTAGAAACCTGATTACTTTGGTAAAGGGTTTGATGCTCAACGTTTTTTTCCGTGATGTGGTGCCGAAGTAGAAACCTGGTTATCTTAGTAAGCACTCCCCTCAAGAGTATGATTTGTAGCCTTTGCAAATCCCTTCTAGGGCTTTTGTTTCCATTCTTTATCTGAATCTTGTTCGTTTGGAATGTATATGGTCTAAGTTTGCTCTTTTCAATCAAATTCTTATTCGCAAAAAAAAAAAAAAATTAAGAATTTTAGATACCCCAGTAGGGCCAATTCAACTTTTATTTCCCAGTCAAACAAAAATATCAGTAGGCCTGTGTGATGGGTCTGCCCTGAGAATCCCATTGTTATTCTTCTTCTTGAACTTCTTGGACTACTGAGGGTGTATGTATTTTGCATAGTTTTTACAGTGGTAATAGGATATTCTTCCTTAATGTCTTAGTTTAGTGTATTTATGAGAACAATCAATTATATTGGTAATGTTATGTGCTTCATCCTTGTTTAATGGTCCTTGTTCAAGTTCAGTCTCAATTTTTTCCTCAACGGGTTCACAGTTTTAGAAGTTCTGGTTGAATGCTTCTGAAATGTCGGCATCATTTTCCAATGTGACCCCAGTGGTCATTCTTGTAAACTACTTCACTGCGTTAAGGAATTGAAAAATAAACTTCATTGAAATCGTGCACCTTTAGAAAGTGTTTCGTAGTACTTTTGTCCTTGCAGCATATGATCTTTTGGATTTCAGTTTCCCCTATGAGTTGGTATTTCAACTTGGAACCCTAGAATTACTTATTTTTACTTTACGTTTGCAATATCGGTTGGTTCATTTCAGTGTTAAATTTTTTTAATAACTTCTATGGCTTCCTTATGCATGTGAAACTTGTACAACTTGCTACAGTAAATGTGCTAACTGTTATTTATTTTGCATCTGTTGGATGATGATCAGGTGTTATGGCCTGAATGTGGCTGGCAGCCGGTTTCTTTGACTGATTTGATTACTGGTGCATCGGTCAAAAAAGTTTATAGGAAGGCAACTTTGTGCATCCATCCTGATAAGGTGCAACAAAAAGGTGCCACTCTTCAGCAAAAATATATCGCTGAGAAGGTGTTCGACCTTCTTAAGGTAATTGTCCCATCACCTGAGCAATTTTAATGTTCCTTCTGAGAAGTTGTTTGTTGGTCTTCAAAACTTATTTTAATGCTTGCGGTTATTGATAGCAATTTGAAGAAGCTTTCAAATTCGAAATGGAATTTAGGATATCTTTTGTACCTCAATCTCGCATCTCATTTCTGTTTATGGTCTGTTTAGCTTTTAAATTCTTAGTGGACTTTGACAGTTCACTTCATCATCACCAGGCAAAGTTTGTCTTCTTTTTTTTCTCCTAATCCCGAACGAAAATGTGTTGTATTTTTCTGACTGATGAATGTCTCCACCAACGGAGAGACTAATGCAAATGACAGTACCGGGTCTACAAAATGACCGTACCGCGCAGCTGCTTCATAGCAAATGTGATGCTCTTTTTTGGTCAGATGACCAATATAAACATATCATGTGCCGTTTGTCTAGATCATTGTACCTCATTTATCCCGTCTTTGTCGAGTTCACTCTCAAAAAGTTACGCTACTCTTATTGTTTATAATCTCTATAGTCAAGTAATAAAGGCTTCATGTAGAAAAATGTCCTCTCTATTGATCTGTTAAAATCTCTCATTTTAAGTTTGACGTGGTATAATAGGAGGCTTGGAACAAGTTCAACTCAGAGGAGCTCTTTTGAACTGTGTCATGTGATTCTTTCAAGCAAGCTCTTCAAGGAAAGTGTACCATGTATTGCCAGATTCCGGCAGGCATATTTTGCTGCTAGCTGCGGTTAGGTTTTGCATTATCCGGGTCGATAAAGGAGACTTCCATGTACGTTCCTGTTACTGTAAATTGAATGTCAGCACTGCAGATATACAAGTATATGGAAGTTGGCATGGACGTTCGGTGTAGAGGTATATAATTGGTGCTTATAGCTCGACTTACACATTCGATCACCATCTCATCTGCACGCAAGATAATTTTTTGCCCTGTCCTTAATTTTATTTTTTTTTTTCGCTTCTTCTCCCCTCCCCATAGATTTTGTTTCTGGTGGGGGTCGATCTGTTGGATAATTACCAATATATGTTGATTTATCACAACGAAAAGTGAGCCTGTGTTGCAGTTGAGCAGTTGAGCTCCCAACTTTCCCTGTGTAGACTTATTATATTCTAAAGATGCATATTTGTATTGTGTTTTTCAGGTTGTAGTTTCAATTGCCAATGAAATCAATTGTCTGTCTCTTTTCATTTCCCTGTTTGGTTTTTCAATAAGTAGTCAATTTTTAGATAATGTCTTTCTGACAATTTCTTTCAATTTTTGCCCAATTCGCATTAAATTTTTAGATTAATTATTACCTTGATAAAAAAATCTGAATGTAAAAAAGTTTGATCAGAAACTCTAACAAGTTCACTGAATGAAAAATTAAAAAAAAAAAACAATTTGTAAATCTTTAATGCTGTCTTATCTAATTTTATTTTTTAATTTCATATCATTTTTTTATATTTTTCCGAGATAAATAAAGAAATACAAAATATTTATCAAAACCTATACTAAAAATTGCAACATTGAATAATTTTATTGTACAAAAAAATAATAATTTTCGTTTTTTAGTCCAAACTACGAGATTCAAAACCCTTTAAGCATGGATGGCCAAGATTTTGTCCCAAATGGGCATGTATTAGTTTAAACGTCATTGGGTAGGACCAATGATTAAAGATACTATACCTTGAACTCATGCTGCTAGTAATAAACAGATGAGATTCTGTGATCATCTGATTCTCCAGAATGTACCAGTAAAGTCTAATAACAGTTATGATTTCACCATTAGAAGTTTGTCCAATCGTTAATTTCAAGATCTCAAAAACTAGTCAGCATTAGGTTGTAAATAATTTCAAAACTGTCAAGACACCTCGGCTATTAAAAGAAACAACTATGACTAAAATGTCACTAGACCTTCAAAAGTTGGCGTATCTATCGACAGTGTTGGAATGGATACAAGTGTTTACGTTGGCAACCCATCCATTAAATAAACCTAAGGAAACAAACAAACTCGGGTCACTCCATAAACCGAAGGAAAAGATTTTTAACTGAGAAGAAGGAGAGCAACTGAGTTTGTAAGATCACCAGAAACTTGTGTGTGAACTATACTTATCCATATGCATGCAAAACTAGAACAAAAAGTCTAAGAACACAAATGTGTTCGGAACCGTTTGATGCACATGGAGTGTCTAGATGTGTCCGGATGATCTGTATGTGTAGCATTACTCAAACCAGACGGGGACTATATCACAACTTCAAAGGTACCACAACCTTGACACTCAATGCACAGTGCAGTTAGACCAAACATAGTCTTCATGCAGAACCCAGGTTTCAATCTGCATCCTCTATCAAGATGTTCTGCGTGAGCTTCCGCCAGCCGATTCCCCAAAAAATCCATAGTAACCTGGCAATGCCATAGCAATGGAGATAGTCAGACTTCCAACATTCTACGAAAAAGTGACCTCGATTTTGTTTTGTTTTCACGACTTATCTATTCAACAACAGGAAATAGGGGCATTATTTAAAATTTCAGAATTTCGAGCTCATAACAGGAATATCAAAAAACTGCCGAATGCTCGCATTTAGTCTCTAGTC
>JABCMJ010005228.1:0-14033 GCA_014822125.1 Arbutus unedo | reverse complement strand
GGTTATGGCATGTTAGTGTATGGTGATTACTTTAAACTTTCAATATTTGCGCTCATGATATTTGGTTGGGGTTTCACTTTTAGATTATGAATTGTCTATTCTTGTTGATTGCTAGATTGCATGGAACCTTTAGACTTATTTCGATTGATTGAACATGAGTGATATTTATGACACGTTGATCACGGAATGGATGTTAGAATGAGATACATTGATGAATGTTGACATATGAAATGGCGATAAAAAGACTCTTCCGGGAATACTAGGAATATACTAGGCTTCTCTGGGAATACTAGGAATGTACTGAACTCCTCCGGAAATGTTAGGAATGTATTGACCCTCACGCGTAAATGCTAGGGATGTACTAGACCCTCTCGGGTAAATGCCAGGAATTGACTAATATGATACGTGATTTTGATAATTCGGCAGGACACATGAGCCGTGTAATGTGTTAAAGTATTTGATGGGTGAATGACTTGATGGAAATAGACTGCAATGGAATTATCTCATTACTCCCTTCGTGTCATGCATACGTTCCTGCTTATGTGAGGCCATTTGGCCTAGCGTTCTTTGGAACGTGTTAGAGGAATAAACGAGATTGTTGATTTTCATTACATATATGTTCTTGGAGAATGTATCATAGTGTTGTGATCCCATTCGGGAGGAACGTAGAAAAGAAATAATGGAGGTGGAATGTACTTGAGAATGTCGAATGTTGATAACGGAAACAGGAATTTTAGGAGATAGTCATATAAACTTATGGATAGATAATAACGTTATGGGCGAGTACATTGAACATGCACATTTTGATATAGTATTCTGAGATTATATTTGTTATCGTACAATAATTGTGGTGCATGTCAATTCACCTCATATATTCATAATATTTGTGTAAATTTTCCTACTGGGCTGTGCAGCTCACCCTGTCCCTTTCAAGTACCTTATCAGGAGTTGAGCATAGAGTGCTTGAAGTGCATACGATGATTCTTCATTTTAGAGAGCTATATTGATAAATTTCACGTATTATTTTGTTAACTCTTTTTTGAAAGCTTTTATGTAAATTCTACAGCCTTTGCCTATTAGTATGACATTTGATACATTGGGTTATGCCTCTTTTGAACAGTTTTGTATTCTAAACTCTGGGTAAAGGATTGGTCATGAAGGAAAACTTTTGGGCTGGTTAGTGAGAATTGTGAGACTTTCTTAAAGGATGTGTAGAATTAATATGTTTAAAATTTGGGTCGTGACATGTTAAGATGCCATTTTGTAACCTCTCAGCAGTTGAAGCTAATCCAAACCCACTTGGGCCTGGAATTCCTATCATCAATTTGAAGAAACCCAAATTCCTACTTTATCTAGAAACACCAGTTTTCATGGGGAGCCGCTTTTGCAATTCCAAATGAAATCAAATTTTGCTGGACTATTCGAATCGATAACAATCAACGTGCCAAAATAAAAACTGATCTGCACGTAGCTATTAGTCCCAAAAACTAAAACTATTTTCATGGAAAATCTGAAAATCAATCAACCAAAAAGAATCGAGTCTGTTTTAAGATTGTAGGAAAAAATTGTGCGAACAAGTTGATCGGATTCAATTTCATAAAATAATTTCAGTAATCGACAACTTGAAAATTACAAAACGGAATTACAATAGATTCGAAAAAATAAAATATGTTAGTAACTGAGTCCTGTGAAATCACAGTTCCCTTAAAACAGATTCGCCGCCTCCCGTGGGTGTTGGAGGATTGCTCCGACGCCTGTCTTCCAGGGTGAAACGGCTCACTTAACCGATGGAACACCACCCGATTGACTGCCTGTCGAACTAACTGTGTCTGTCTCTCTCTCCGTAAAAACCATACGGAAATCATTTGGTATTCGGTATCCCAAAACAAATAAAGGAATTCACTACTTATAGAAATCCTAAAACTCTGAAACCATCAAAATCATAAATAGAGGTATAAATGGATATCAATGGTGCAATTGATGGACATCAATGCAACCATGAATGAGTTGTAACTGCTGAGACGTTTCGGTTGACTCGTCAGACCCTCCAGTGTCCCAAATTCATTCACAACCCTACCAAATTTTCAACAAAAGAATCATTTAAGAATTTTTGTGTCGTTTCTACTGTGTTCATGCAATTGATGTGTGTTTGAGCTATTTATAAAAAAGGACTCACCTATAGAGATTAAAATTGAAAGCTATGAGTGGTTATACAAAGGGAGTGAAAGTAGGATAGTTGGACTGTTAATGAACCAAAAAGCACAGTATAGACAAACCGTTCAATGAGATATAGACACAAAAGTACATACCCTAATTTCATAGAGGGTCTTGAAGAAAAATGGAGTTGATGGGTTCAGAAGGTTCTTGATATGCTACTCAAGTGCATTAATGTCTTTGCTTGACGGGTCTTTAGCAACCTATTTCAAAATGCATTAAGCCAGGGCCACCTAAAATGGCCTTCCAATTCATTTTTAGAGTAACAGAACAAAAGAACTATCAGAGTTAAAGGGAATATAGAGCTAGAATGTGTTCGGTTAAGTGTTTCTGAAATGATTTTTGAGAAAAAAAACTCTGAAATGTTGTTTGGTGTAAATGTTCCAGAAAAAATTTGGGAGTTAAATTTTTTCGGCATTTTCGAGGTTCTCTCTCTCTCTCTCTCTTCTTTTATAGAGAAATAAATGTTGTTTGGGAAAAAAGTAAAAATGTTTGGGAAAAAATTTCCCAAACAAGTTCAGAAAGATTTTTTGAATTTTTTTTGAAAAATAGCCAAACAAACAAAGCCTAAAAAATGTGACACAACTACGGACAAGTTACCCTATAAACTGCCTCCAAGCAAAAAAACATTCACATTTTCTAAATTTTAATGAAATTTAACTAGGGCAAAATAGTCTAGTAGGCTCTCAATGAAATTTATTTATGCCAAATTGGTCAAGGAATGGAGCAAACGTAGATCAATATGGCAAAGACATAACTTATCCAAGAAGGAACAACCCAAATTTACAAAATCCACTTCAACAGAGTGATAATCAAAAGTCCCCTTCAGTGTTGTCACCGTACAGATTAATGGAATTGAAAATTGAAAATTGAAAACTATAACACCCCGAATTTCGAACATGTTAATAAAAAGAGTAAAGTTACTAAAATATCATCATTCTATTGAAATACGAGTTTAATACAAGAGACAGTTGAAATACGTTTAAACAGACTATTTTACATTAAAAATACTTTAAAAGTAAAGTCAGAGAAGTCTAAATAAAGTTAGGTGAACTACCGCTCTATTGTGTTTTCATCAGGATATGTGTCATCGTACTGTGTATACTCCGTTCTGGTTCCATCATCGTAGGTACCTACCTGGTTATGAAACACCAGGGACAGGAGAAAGTTTCGCCGTATGATTTTGCACTCAATAAGTTACCCTACCCTTTAAGTTCCATTTTAAATGTTTTCGCATAATAACATGATGTGCAATAGACAGAGTATGAAATAATTCAATGTCTAATCATACGATAAGATAAGTGCAGAAATAGTACGTACATGCTTGAGTTTGAAATAATGAAATCGACATCATCAGAATAATTATCACAAGGAATATCAGGATCAAACATTCCATGAGTCCTTAACTCGAATCAAATGTTCTAAAGTATGATCACGTCATATAATTTCATCAATTATTCCAATAATAATCTCGTCATATATTTCGAATAGGCTTTTCTACCATCAATGACCTCGTCATATATTTCGAAACAACATTTCTAAATTAACAAAGTCCAGTATGGTGCTCTTGAACTATAACAATCTCGACCACCCGACTAACTGATGCTTCCTGACCACCTTGCTCCCCAACCACACTGTTTTTCAGTTGTCATGTTCCCAATCAATATGCTATCCCCAGCATTATATTTTGACGTCACCTGTCGGAACAATATAAGTTTAAAATTTTACGCTAGAAGGTTGTTAAATTAAAAGGCACGATAGGATTATATATAATTTCGGCTCAAGTGTAACTTGGCTAAACGCATGACACGGCTAAATTACAGCGCTTGGGTAATACAAAACTTGGGTCTATCACACTATTTGGTTAAAGTTAAAGCTCGGCTCATGTCGCATTACGGCTACAAAACACGCATAATATTCTTACGGGGAATATATCCACAACCATTAATCATATATCATTATTAGTGTGTTTACGTTCGAGTATCCACGAGACACTCTGAGTATCAATATTTAAACAATCATCCAAAATAATCACAGTGATAATCATGGTAATTCATGCTCGACTAATAATTAAACCATTAAACAGAAATTACATAATAATAAGATGAATGTGCAAATAAATAAAAATTTAATAGTTAATCATAAAAAATTTATTTAATGATACATATTATAAGAGATAAACATATTTGTAGAATGAGTTTATAATAATTTTTATGGGTTTTCAAACAGAGTAAAAAGGTAGGGAACTAAAAAGGCGTAAGATTTTAAAATGACAATTTTTGTAAAATTCAATTTAAGTAATAATTGATAAAATAATTAATCTATAATAAACTATAAAATTTTTAATTACAATAATCATAAAATAAATGTAAAATTTATATAACATATGTACAATCTGTAATTTATAAAAATATAGGGTGAAAATTAAATATATTGAAACAAATTTTTATTCCAGTCAAAACCTCGTTTGGAAGTTTGTCTGGTCAGTTGAACCTGCAGTGGGATTGAAACCTGGACAGAAATTCAGATCTGGAAAAAATTCTGGTAGTTTGTAATTTGGGGTTTCTCTTTTGGCAAAACTCCGTTAAAGCTAATATCATACGAAAATACTCAAAATGGGTTCAAAAGAAGGGGCTTACAATTGGTTTGAAGTGTGACAGAGGTTTAGGTGAGTTTCGGACGCTAGCTCGGTTCAGCGAAATTTTGGACGAAAACTAGTCTTCTTCTTTCTCATTCCTTCTTCTTCTCATGTTCTTGCAGCTCTGGGGCTTGGTGTGAGTTTAGGAGAGGTGAGAGTTTCTATTTATAGGGAAAGGGAGGAGGAGAATGGAGGGATGAGATGGGGCGGTGGAGATCGACGATGGGGAGGTGGTGTAGGAGCACCCATGGCAGGGCTAGGGGGATGATGGTTTGGTGGTGGTAGAGGGCTGATGGGAGATGGAGTGCGACTGATGGTAGAGGAAGGGCACCGTGGTGTCAGGGTGGTGACGAGGAGAGAGAGAGAGAGAGAGAGAGAGAGAGAGAGAGAGAGAGAGAGAGAGAGAATGTGTGTGTGTGTGTATACATCTAAAAATAGTATTTACTATTATTAGATAATATCTAAATAAAATAAATATAGTATACACACATAATATATATACATGCGTAAGCAACAAGAGTAATACATGTGGAGTAATAATAAAAAGATGCTCAAATTATTTATTAAATCAATTAAAAATATAGGTCATGACAAAAACACTTGTCAGCATCTTCAGATTCAATTACTTAATTTTTCCAATTAATCTCCTAATGAATAATTTTGTACATATCTATTAATCCCCAAAAAATCCAATGCTGGTCATAAATCCTCCGAAAATCCCAAATTAATAGCCATCAATGTGAATAACAGGTCACTCGAGCGATCCTGAGATCGCTCAAGTAGCTTCCCTTAATTTCAAAAATTTGAAATTCTAATTTAAAATAATTAAAGACACGAACTAAATAATAAATACTAATTATTAATCAAATTTTAAATTATTTAAAACAGAGGATTACATGGATATAGTTATTCGGATTGTCATACTCGAAATTTAGACCATGATATTCGAGATACTAATTTATTCGCTTGGGATAAAATTATTACATGTATCCTCTTATCCATATCTTATCCCCTTCTATTTACACAAATGACACGAAAATATCGTCCACCGACTCATATCTACTATATCCTATTTTCGGAAAAAATATTCAAACAAATATTTTTTAATTATTCACCACTCAATAATAAATCTCCATTTCTACTATATCTCCTCTCACTATATTCATTATATTCCTTCTAAAACTTTTAAACATAGAAAGTATAAGGATTGCCTTTAACTCTTTTTTTTTTTTAATAATAATTTTGTATTTGGAGTGCTTGTGTTAAATTTTAAAAATTGTTGATTCCTCCAAAAAAAGAAATTTTAAAAGTTTATCTATTTAAGTTTTATATATTAATAACTTTTTAAAAAATTTATTAAATTACTCTCAACAAAATAGATTATTAATTCACAAAAGATGCAAAACAGGAAATAGAAAAAAATTGAATCCCAAAAAACAATAAGGATAAAAGTTAAGCTAATTTAAATTTGAATGCCTTAGAAGAGTCAAAGCTAAAAGGTAAAACCTAATCAACTTCAAACCAAATCACTGTGTTTATTTTTCGTTTAAATGGGGGGTGGGGGACTAGAGGGAAGGAAAATATTAGACATGTAAGAGTTAGCAACTCTTAAAAGGTCTACAGGTTATGTTTAGAAAATTAGTGTCATGTGATTTGGATTCACGAAAATTGAACCGTGAGGGGCTCACAAATCGAGATATGAGGTCCGTGAGTTGAGATGGGCTGCGAGGCCCGCGAAGGAGCCACGAGCCGAGGAGAGGTTGTGAACTGAGGAGAGTCCGCGAGCCGATATAAGGCTGCGAGGGACACTGTGTGGGGTCAATAACATGATTATTGTAACTTTCTTCTGCTAAATTTGAAATACCTAAAATTTGGAGGTTGAATTTGCTAAGAATATATGCTGTGTGCCAGCCCTAAATACTCGACCGGAACCAGCACGCACAACACCCCCCCGCCCCAATCTTTATATCGAACACAGCTACGCACCTCCGGAAACTAGCGGCGGCCCCGGCAACGTCCTTCTCCCTCTCTCTTTTTCTCTGTCTGAAGCGGTGGCTTTCTAGTATTCTGCAATCATGGCTATAGAGAGTGGTAGCCAAGAGCAATCTCACAAGTCTCACCGCTCTCACCAGTCCGGTGCAAAAGCCGACAAAAAGAAGAAGAGCAAGAACAAGCATGGCGGCGACCAAAAGCAGCACAATCCCAAGGTTTCAATCTCTCTCTTTCTCGCTCTATAGATATAGAAAAATACGTACATATGCTCCGTGCTATGTTAACATTCTCTATAATAACGAGCGTATATGTTGTCAGGCATTTGCTTTTAGTTCGACAGTAAAAGCCAAGCGGTTGCAGTCGCGCGCTACGGAGAAAGAGCAGCGCAGGCTTCATGTCCCAACCATGGACCGCTCCACGGGGGAACCCGCACCATATGTCGTGGTCGTGCAGGGCCCTCCTCAGGTAAGTAATTATCATATATTTTTTGAAATATTCGGTTGATTAAGTAGTTTAATGTAAGAGCACCGCCAATGGTTAGAGCCTTATTTCCCTAGCCAGCGTGCAACATTGCTCCACTGGTTAAGAGCAACTCCACCCATTTTTGCCAAGATGGCATTGCATAAGTTATATTTGGCTGGCTACAGTCCCATTTTGTCAAAAAATGAGAGTTGCTCCACCAGTGCGATGTCGTTTTAGCTATAACCACCTTTCTTTCCGCTTGGCAACCACATTCAACACTTTAAAGGTGATGCGGCAAGTATCAAATTGCCAAATTTATTACCAAATTTGGGAACAAGAATGGCATTGCCCTATTGAATGTGGCACAAGGGTGGAGAGGATTTTGGCATTCTTGAGGCCAAATTTTGGCTGTGGCATGGTATTTGGCATAAGGGTGGACTTGCTCTAAAGGGCAATTGTGAGAGAAAATTTTGGCCTAAGCCATTTCTGATGGAGAAGGCAGGATCCATCTGAGAGGCAAAGCCATTGGTTGGCTATGAATTTGGCATAGGATTGGAGAGGATTATTGAGATTTCTTGTTGATGCTTTAATTACTTCGAATAATGAGACTCAGTGTGTTGAGAGTTGTGTTTTTTCCTAGGTTGGAAAGTCTCTTGTGATAAAGTGTCTTGTGAAGCATTACACCAAGCATAATCTCCCGGATGTCCAAGGACCCATTACTATTGTGTCAGGTGTATTTTGCTTTCCCTAATCTGCCATCGTAGTTTTTATGTACTAGGTCACCAGTAAAGTTTCTTGTTTTCACTTGTTGAGAGCAAGTGGTTGATCACGTTGTTTCTGACTTTTCATGTTAGGAAAGCAAAGGAGACTGCAATTTGTGGAGTGCCCGAATGATATTAATGGAATGATTGATGCTGCAAAATTTGCTGATCTAGCATTGCTTCTCATTGATGGAAGTTATGGTTTTGAAATGGTTAGGTCTTGTGAGCATACATTTGATTACCTTTTGCAGTTCGCCACTAGTATGTTTAGAATCCTTTTCTAGATTATTAAATGCAAGAATCAAGTTATACATGACTACATTGTTTGAACTATTGTCGAGATTATAACTTCTTGGTTGGTTTTTGTGTTTATAGAGTAGACTGAGTAGTAATTCTTTTTGAGTATTCGAAGGGAAAATACATGATGCAGCATATTTATAACTACCTTACTGGTAACAATTATCAAATTTTATTCGTTTTAACAACAGAAGTTGCATTTTTAGAATCCTGTCAAAATCATTGGAAGCTTCTCTATCAACTCTTGCTTACTGGAGTAGTTGTGTTCATGAAAGTCTGTTCATTTCGGCATTTTGCTGTTTAGCATAGCAGCATTGTCTTCAGTAAATTTTTGCTCTGTTGATGCTACTACCTATTTGTTCTCTAGTTAACAAGTTATGTTGGAAGATTTCTTATTTTGCTTCTTTTTCCTAATATTTTTATGGTGTTGCTTGAGTGGTCTCTAGTTGGCATGTGATCTGTGATGTTCTTCATTATTTTCTGTTATTTTTCTGCAAACCCATATAACTGGCAATTAATATTATTTTTTGTACTCTTTCAGTTTGTCTTTGTCCGACCGCATCAGAGTTTCTTTTATTTTTTGATGATAAACTGTGACGGGTTTTTTCATTACAGGAAACTTTTGAGTTCCTTAATATTTTGCAAACTCATGGATTCCCTAAAATTATGGGTGTTCTTACACACCTTGATAAGTTCAAGGATGTAAAGAAACTTAGAAAGACAAAGCAGCGCCTCAAGCATCGATTCTGGACTGAAATATATGATGGAGCTAAACTTTTCTATTTATCTGGTCTTATTCATGGGAAGTAAGTAACCGTCTGCCTTGTCTAGTTCTGCAAGTTCATTGCTATCTTGCGTGAAAGAATCATCACCTTGAAAGGTATAACTAATTTTTTAAATGAACAGGTATCCTAAACGCGAGGTTCACAATCTTGCAAGGTTCATTTCTGTTATGAAGTTCCATCCTCTGTCTTGGCGAGTTACCCATCCTTACATCTTGGTAGATCGTTTTGAAGATGTCACTCCTCCAGAAAGGGTGCAAATGAATAATAAGTGCAATAGAAATGTCACTTTATATGGTTATTTACGTGGCTGTAACTTGAAGAAAGGAACTAAGGTACGTCTACCTGACCTTTTCAGAATTTCAAATTTTGAAGAGCAAAACATAGTTTGGGCCTCTATTTGAGGTGGATTGTCCATTGTCCCGTGATTCAGTTTGTTGGTTACGAGGCATATTGCTGGAATTTGTTTTGTTTATTTGCAACATAAGGAAATCAAAGAAGTGTACAGGGAGTCTTATCTTATAACTTGATTGCGTATTAGTGTATAGAAGGGACACTCTTGGATGCAGTTTACTTCATACATAAACTATTGAATAGGATGAAAATTGCTTGCTACTAATTTTTTTCATGTGCAACTAAACTAAAGATTCATTTTGGACCAACCTTTGTACTATGCTAATGTGTCTTAAAGTTTCTGAAGTTACTGATGTTAAAAATTGGTATATGAAATTTTTGCAAATCTTTTAGGTTTTTTAGACTATCTTTTGAGGGTTGGGTTCAAGGGTATGACAATCAATTGGGGACAAAGTTAGGATTGTAGGAGAGATGTTTTGTTGGCTGAGAAGCATCGACCCGACCTCGGGCTCAAATACTGAAGTTGCTGATACTTGGAATATGGATATGTCCGGGACAAGTGTACAACATGCCTTTGACCATGTCCCGCTGTTGATATATATTTTTTGGACACTTGAGTTAGACAAGGTAGGGGGGAGAGAGGGGTATAGAGTAGAAGAACCAGGTAATATCATCTCCACAATCCAATTTTCCTTCGTTATTGGAAGAAACAATACCTTCTCATTGTGTCTGAGAAGTGACCACTATGCGACGGTGCCGCTTTGTTTTTCTTTTCATTGTATGAGCAACGATTGTTGCTCTTGCTTTCTTGCATCTCTGTTCATCTTATGTGGGCCTTTTTTGTGCCCAAGACACCCAGAACAAACACGCACACGCACACGCACACGCACACGCACACCCACACCCAAATATAGATTCCTATTTTTACGTGGCTTGACAAATTGCCTACTCCAAGGGCAGCCGACTTGTATTACAGAGGATTTACAATCACTCACCCAAGTACCCAACTCCCATGTGTACCCACCCCACCTCACATATTAGCCATTGAAGGAGAATCAAAATTAAATCAAACATGATTTTCAAGTGTGTTTATAAAGTCAATATTTTGGGCTTAAACCGATCTCTTCATTCTTGATGTAGAATTTGAGCCAATCTGCATAGATTTTCTATAATCCCAACTTTTGCAAGTTGCCTTTTGAATAAATCTTCAGCAATCTCCATCTTGGTAAGAATTCACCTCTCGAAACACATCACGCTGCCATGAGATATTATTCGGAAAGAGAAACCAGATCAAATAGAATCCTCTACTAGCTCTAACAAATGAGAGTCAATAGTGCTTGATCAAGAGGAAATAAGCAAACAAACTCTCTTTAAACAAAAAACACAAAATCGAACTACAGAAATTGATGCTCTTACAAACTACAAGACAAGTTAACAAAACAATCCAAATGAAAAGTATGATTTTCCAAGTCTCTAGCAAAGTTCATAACCAAATTCCAAGCATGTCATGACACCTCGAGTTACCAGGTTTCGACAACAATACCAAATACCAATAGATGGTACCAAAACAAATGAAACCTAAGACACACCATCGTCTCCAAGACTACCACCAACTGCCCTAAGACGCATGCACCCAACAATGCTTAAACTAGATTCAAATGGGCTAGGCCCGAATTACATTCGACCTCAATTTCAATGACCTTAGTCAACAAATATGTAGTGCCAAATATCAATATGCACAACAGACAACGAGGTTAGTTGTCCAATGATCTCTGTCCACCAGCGCCAATGTCTTATCCAAATGACCATATACAAATTCAAAAAACTAGACTCAAGTGTAGTGGAAACATAGGTCAACTAACAAATCACAAATTGATCCATACTATCAAAGGAAGTAAGAATCACATTGCCCAAGATAACCTAAGCTCTATATTGCCTCCCCAAGTATTGTGCCAAAGCTTCTTCCCAAAACAATCAAAATGCATGTGCCCTCAATATGTAGTATCCAAATACCAGAAAGAAAGCTACACCATTTGGTTATGCCTCCTAATTGATGAGATTCTACAACAAATTCGGTCAAACTGAACATCAAACGATTTCATCTCTACAAAACAGATGGACTTCCCTTATCTCCAAAGTCTCGAAGTTGCGATTAGTACCCCAAGTATGACTTAATGTTTCACCATTGAAATGCCAAATGATGTGTAAACCCAAATCCATTCATCTGAAAGGAAATTGGTGATGAATAAAAAATTCCAAGCTAGAATCCCTATCTCCAAGTTTCCAAGAGCCTCAAACAAGCGAACAACCAAGGTGTGATTCCAAATTGCCAATCCATGGCTCACAAAATCATGCTCAAGAAAATCACCCGTCGCAAGAGAACACGTCTCAATCAAGAGATGTCGAACGATCTCCAAATGATCACAAGGACCTTCAAGGTCCATAGAGTTCAAAGGACCCTACCACGACCCTTCAGAGGAACACCAAAGAAGCTGATAAAATTTCCAAGTAAGCTCTAGAACTTCATACAAAGCTATTAATAATGTCTAGGTCAAACTAGGCTCCACCTTGATCATAATTCGCCAAATCCATAGGCTCTGTAATGTTGGTTGTAGGAGACTCTGTCATTGGGAACTCTTCAAGCTCCACCACTATCAACAATCAATACCCGATGCCATACAAACAAATTCCTAGGCTCTGTCATCCTTGTTTTAAGAGACTGTCATTAGAACTATTTCAACTCCATTTTGAACCATATCCCATGTTGACCCAACGCCCCCGAAACAGCCGGGCCTATGCTTCACTAAGGCACCATGGCAAATTAGAAGCAGAAACATCAAAATTGGAGGGCACAATTACGTCCGAAACGTTCTAGAATGGTTACAGGGACCAAACTACAAAACTGCCAAAACTCTAGGGACTGAATGGTAGTATTGTAAATTTGAGGGACTGACTTGAACAAACTAAAAACTCTAGGGACATGCAGTGTCATCTCTGGTTTTGGCGCAATACAGGTTGTGTAACCAGGTCGGGTCGAGTTCATTAGTCTGCATCAGGTCTAGTTTAACTTGGTTGTAATGTTCTCCAAATGTGTCGGCAGCAACAAATAACCCCTCTTTTCTTTGTACCCTTTGTAAATCGGAACCCGAACAGACACTGGTGGTCCGACTTTTGCCCTGCTTGATTTGTTGAACTCGTACGACGAGCTCTTTCTTCTTGTGCGTTTGAACAAATTTTCAACAGGCCTGGATAATTTAAGTAGAGGGTGCAGAGTTTTTGCAATATTTTTTAGCCTTGGACAACAATGGATTTTTAGGCTTTGCATTTTAATTTTCTGGGCCAATAAACATTTTCTTTAATTTTCCTGTCTAATTTTTACACTTATCATTTTTGCTGAGATGAATTTATAACAATGTTAGTATTGTGCTATGTATGGTCAAAACAATAAAATATGAAGAGGTAGAAATAACGATGTCGAAGAGAGGTAGAAACAATGATGTCGTATGAAATATAAAAAGAATCTGTTTTGTTCGGTCTTTTTCCACGAATTTCTCCTATTTTTGGGGGAAAAAAAAAGTTGTGTCCGCGTTTCTTGCTTCATTACCTTTTCTTCTTATATGGTTGGAAAAGCTTAAATAAACAAATTTGGTGCAGTATTGTACAAAGGTAAATAGAAGAATTGAGAAGTGTGAAGGTTTAGAATCACTCCTAAAAGTAGGCATTCCAATCTCATCACACAACTCAAAAGAAGCGTCTTTGCTAGAAATCATTCTCACAAAGCTATTATTCACCCAATTAGGGGCATTAGGTTGCCCTTTATAAACCACCTAGAAATTGGACATCTAAATAAACTAATCATGCCTCGAAATTAAGTGACTTCAAATTTCCATCTGATAGTAAATAAGGTCAATTGTCATAGTAAGATGTGTGAAAGGATTCGTGGGTGAGCATTGCAACCAACTCCTACTTTCGCATTGTCATTAGGGAAAGTGCTATCTGCTCTATGTTGTGCCATTGAGCTCGGTGAATCCATGCTCGGTGGACGAAAAGTGGCAACGTATCATGCTAGGAAACAAAGAATAACCTCGAATCCACCAGAGGAAAATATGAGAACTTTTGAAATATATTTGACATATGATGCATTTGTCCTTAGGCTTACATAACTATATACAATTGTAATATTTCTTGATAAGCAAGAAAACAAAGAAAGTAAATTAGAAATTACACCAAAAACAACAACTTTGAGATAGATCTAGTAAATGGGTGTTTGGGAGACATTTTTTTGGATGGAATCTGATATGGATTAACATAGTCTTTGGGAGGAATTATGAGAATGCATTATGCTAGAATGCAAAATGCGTTATCAATACAAATACAAGGAGTCAAAATCTAAAAAGTAAGTCCATAGGCGTATTTAGATTCTCCTTATGGATTTTCAAGTTTTGATGACTATTTTGCTCTTACTTTTTGACATATTGTATATATACCAAAATGTCTGTGTGGTTTTATATATACTGCACAAATTGCTCCAAC
>JABCMJ010005226.1:0-42302 GCA_014822125.1 Arbutus unedo | reverse complement strand
GGCCCGGGCCTCTTGGGCCTTGCCCAAGGGCCGGCCATGCATACGCACCACCCCAAGTGATCGGCAAATGAAGGTTGAGTTTGTACTTATTTTCTTATTTTTTTATTTTCATGTAAAAAAATTTATAATTTTTTATTTTTTGTCAACTTTTTGTGAAGTATTAGTTCGTCTCGACGAAAAGTTTCAGAAAAATTATAAATATTAAGCCAATTTTAAAAAAAAATTATAAAAGACAAAAATAATCCAAAAAGAGAATTTTTGTGCTTATTCGTCATTTTTAGTGACTTTTTTTAATTTTTGGACATAATTTTATACTTTTTAAATTCGTATCGAGACGGACTAATAATTTACAAAAATTTGAAACTAAAACAACAAATGCAAAAAAAAAATTGAATAAAGACAAACTTGCTTATTCATAAACAAGTTAGGCCAAATTGAGCCAAACTATAGATTTCAAGAAATTGAAATACGATTGAAGTTTGTGTTACATACAGACAAATTCACTATGATTACTGTAGTACGAGTTGAATGGCGTTTGTCTTCTTATATGCAGCTATCACGTCTTGTAAAAGCATCACCGCAATCTACAAATTTGACGAACCAGTTTAAATTTTGTTGCTCTCTCAAAGAACAAAAGAATATGCGGCAGTATGTGTAATGTCTCGATTTTCGGCAACGTTATTAAAACTCTTTTTAATTCATTTGTTATACAAAGCAGACATTTTAAAACAAATTGCATAAAAAAATTTCTTTTATTAATAAATTAACTACAACGGAATTACATTTGAAATAACATAAATACCCTTTCGAATTTACATAAGATACATAATTATTAAATTCAGAGTTTCTAATGGTGCAACAACCCAGTCATGTTAAACTCTCCTTCTTCATTGTCCAACTGTTCCTACTCAAGAGGTATTTTCATCTGCTCTTCTACATCTGGCATGAAACGTCAGGGACAGAAAAATTGCTCCGATAAGTAATGAAACTCAGTAGAAAAATATACCCGAAAAACTAAACCCAAAGATAATAACATATGCAACATTAATAACTGAACAACATTAGTAACAAATACTGAAATATTATACACAGTAAACGAACACGTAGATAAATTATGAATTTTTTTCTTTTTTAAACCAGACGACGCCCAACGAAACTCTTCCCCACATAGAACGTAACCTGACGGTCAGTAAGACTCACCCACACAATGGGGACTCGAATCAC
Organism: Arbutus unedo; assembly: GCA_014822125.1. Lineage (NCBI taxonomy): Eukaryota > Viridiplantae > Streptophyta > Magnoliopsida > Ericales > Ericaceae > Arbutus > Arbutus unedo. Next base: position 41,078 of record JABCMJ010005226.1, on the reverse strand, counting down.
TATAATGCATTTCGGAACTGTAATTTGGAAACATAATCCACATACAGTTCGAGGCGTCAAAACCATCCAGCACACTGATCAAGTACAATACAATGTCCACAACCATCCAGCACACCAAGTACAGTTCAACACATCTAGACTATCAAGCACCTCAAACACAGTTCAACGTATCGTGATCATCCAGCACCTCAACTGTTACCCACAAGAGACTCGCTAGCGTCCCAGATGATTCCGAGGTTATACAAACTAACCACAATTTTATACTTTATTTTCACTTACTTGTCTCTACAAGTGTCTGCATAATACCGATCACTCAATCATCCTCTGTTTTCTAAATTCAGGTGTCGTATGAGCTAATGTCCAATATCCCTAATGTATAAATTAAGTTTTCTCTAATAATTCAGTTGTGTCAATTTTACAAAAAAGAAAAAAATAGACAACATAACAGTTGTAAAATCGACAATCTCATCGGATAGCACGACGGCCATACTGGCATATTCAACAACTTCCACTAACGAAATTGGTTTGTAACGCAAGGGATTTCCACTAAATTTTTATAGGCTAAATAATCAATTCCCAAGTTAAAACCCTTTGACCACGGTCATAAAGTTCCAATTGATTTCTAGTATAAATTTTATTTATTTTGTTTAAAATCCTACACTCAATATTATCAGTATGAAATAAAATTGATCAACTTCTAGAAATCCTTGAGAATTCCTCCATAAATTTCTTTATCTTGCCATTAATTGTCGTGAACACCTTAAAATCTTAAAAGATTCCAATCGCAAAGTTTTGAAATTCAGACAGACCGCTCAAAATTAAACTTTTAAATCTGATTTTTTTTAATTTTAAAAGAAATTCAATTTAATACTAATTTTTAAATTCTTAAAATTTCGGGGTCATTACACAAGGGGTTCGAAAAATTAGTTAGGTGTGCATATATTATTTTGAATATCCTTAGCTCTTAAAAGAACAAAGAATTTTCATAACTGTTTAATGAAATAAAACATACTCTTTAGCACTCAAAGCACACGTTAAGATTTTAATTTCGGCCCCCAACATAGGTGCAATGAGTTTCCTGAGACCAATACTCCATAAAGAATATGTAAAATAGCTATAATAATAAAAAAAAAAAAGATGTTGTGACCATTTAAGTATTTATTTGGCACGTGGTTATTATTGAGTTATTAAATTATGTTATCTAAATATAATTTAATCTAGTCAATGTTGTTTAGACTAAATTATTTTTAGTATTTTTTAATCGCATTTAATACAGGTTTTGTTTGACTCGAGAAGTATAATGACAGAAATATCCTTAAAGCTCAGTCAAACTCTAACTCATCCAAACCTTACATAGGATTTTGTTTTTTCGTATTCAAATAAAATCTGATTTATTCACAAGCAAATTAGCACAAATGGACAACAAATTTTAACTTTAAATAAGCTGAAAAGCCAAAAATAACAAATTGCCAAAATGGGGCCTAACTATAAAACTAGTCTGCTGGCTATCAACGTCTTTATTTTGCTTATTTTGGAGTAGAACCTAAGCATGTTTTTTTGAGAAAGTTTAATAAAAAATCTTTTTAGTTTTATTCTGGAGGCACTATCAATCTCACGATGCGACAAAGATCTGAAAAGAGACAAGAAAAAATAATCTCAAGACAAATAGCATGACTAGGAGTGGGACAATACCCATCAATGGAAGAATCTAACGGGCCCGGCCCTGACGACTAGTATGAACATATATGTTGAATTTGTCCACCACTAACTGAAATTGTTGTGCATGCTTGCTGGACTCACTAATAAAATTCCACCTGTACACCTACTTCCATGTCTTTAGTGTACATTATTATTAATCTTGATAGTAATGTGTCTTACTACATTCTTGAAACCTCATGACGTCATTTTTTTTTTAACTCCTAGTATTTGGGTCAGCTTACACGTATCTTGATTAATTTGTGAGGAATTAATTACACCGTTTGCAGACTAATTAAAGTACTCAAAGTAAAACTATGTATATGCTCATCTCACAAAAATTAATAACATCTGAAAAATTTTGAATCCAAAATTTTAAAAAAACAAGAAGATGATAAGTCTTGAGAATGAAAGCAATCCACTCCAACTTCTAGCCACCACTAATGATAGAATAGTCATGTGCATATACTCTCTCTCTCTCTCTCTCTCTCTCTCTCTTTGTCTTTTCCTTTCTCTTTCTATGGGTTTTTTCAGAGAAAAGTATTTCACCTTTCTACATTTTTTTAATTGAAATTCATTCAAGTTTCTATCTTCAAAAGCTCAACCTATATATACTATACAACTTGTACGATAGGTGACGCTGCTCGTTTTTTCTCAACCACTAGTGATTTGTGTAGTAGTCGGTATCGTTACATGTTCCTCTTTATCTCGTACTTAAGAATCCAATGCTAAGATTTGGATCATACTATTTATGCAAAATTTAAATTTTCACTGCACTCATCTTGAAATTTCTTTTCGCATCTATCTCATTGGAAAAATATCAATCTTGGTAAAACTTGATTATGAATACTTTAACTTTATTTTCACAACAAATTATTTTTAAATCAGTATGCGTCTTAAATTGACGTGCACTTCAAAGTTGGTCATCATACCATAATAAAAAGTGGAAAATGACAAAATATTACGAGTGTTTCCATTGATTATAGTTCAACAAAAAAGTGATAAAAATTGTGTAAAAACTTAGTTTTAAAATTTTATAGTTCTCAAATGTAATCGCTCTTGTTAAATAGTAGTTAAAAATAAATAAAGTTCCTATCTTCTTTGCAAAATTCGTTTATAGTCAACGCTAAGCTACGCATGCAAATATTTGGACATAGATTGAAGGTAAAAGTATTCGAAGTTATTCGATGTAAGTTAAAACCAAACAATAATTTAGAATCCTCACGCATTCCAATTTTTTCAAATAATGTTCTAAAATCTAGGCGTGTGGCACCGTAACTTTTAATTGGTCTAATTGGTGAGTTGCAGTCGAGTCAAATTTTATTCAAACGTGAATGTAACAAATTTGTTTACTTTGCGATACTATTTTGAGATCTGATAATAAAAATCATCTATTTTATTTTACTCTGAATTCCAATTTAATTAAATATCAATAATTACTTAAAATAAAAAAATAATCTAACAAATTAAATAATTTTAATCATCTAAACAAAACTGGACTTGTTGCAGTCCCACTTCCACCGTTGAAATGCGGGGCTTTTTAGGAACCAGAACCTGCTGATTTACCCGCGAATAGCACAGCACACGACGATTGGAGTATGAATCAGTAGAAAAATTTGGGGGGAAATTCAGTCATATTTGAGTGGGAGTGATCCAAATTCTCTCTCCCAAAGTCTCAGTATTCTTCGTTTCAGCAGAGATTGTGAAGATTCTTCTTCTTCAAACGGAGGAGGTGATGATGGCTGATTGAGGTTCGATTCAATCAAATAGAGCTTGTGTGTTTTACATTTATCTTATGGGTTTTACGCAAAATGATTATATAAATATCTGACTGTTTGTTGGGCCCCCATTTTCATAATTTATGCCAGTACGTCTGTACTTTTTTGTTTATTTATGGATCAATAGAGGAGTGATATACTGATTGTGTTCGTTTCTGATAATATTAATAATCTGGGTTGATGCATTGGTTATGGCTGTGCGATAATCTGTGTTGGTTTTACAAGCCCTTTGTATCGTGAGAAAGGAAAAGGGAGAGAGAGAAAAAACAAAGGGAAGTCTACAAACACAACTCAGGGCACAGTGTCTGAAATGGTTCGATATAGGTAAGTTAATTCATTATTTTGGAAAAAAGTTTAAGAGCACAAATCATCCGTGCACATCTGTGTTCGGACACAGAAGTGTCTGGATGTGCACCAATGATTTGTATTTCTAAACTTGTTCTTATTTTGTAAACTCGACCATTCTAGACATATTTGTGTTCAAATTTGTGCGAGAAAGTATGTGTTTGTAGACTTTCTTAAAAAATGACTGGCTCCTTTTTCTCTCAATTTTTTAGTACTATTACTAGCGTATTTTTTTGTCATTTTTTCTTGCATCTTATTAAATTTCATTTTTTCTAACATTCTATCAAATTCTCATCAATTTTTTGGAGTAACAATTCGTCTTGTTGCTTTTCACTTGAGGATCATTGAGATATATAGGCTTTTCCCCCGAACCATTGACCCTTGTTCCAGAGGGGAAAGCCCAATGAAGTTCAGTAAAGACAGAAAGATCTTGACTTTTTTCAATTTCGATCCATTTTTAATGATTTTTCGATTCATCTCGTAGAGCCGAATGGGAAACGGAAACAAAGTTGATGAAAACCTGTACAAAAGATAAGGAAACATCAAATAGTAGCCACTGGCTTTAACAAAAAATAAACTCGACCTAATAAAGGTTTGGTTTTTTTTTCATTTCACTATTTATGTTGCTTAATTGAGTGCTTTTGCCAATCTTGTTTTCTCCTCACCCTAATGTCTTTGAGAACCTTTTGTGTGCCCTCTTTTGTGCTGAGAAAGTGGGTATTATTACAATAGACAATGGGGTTTGGTGAGATTCTTTCTGGCCAATTGGTTTTATATCCAAAGTACCAAAAATGTCCCTTGTTGAACCTCAAAATGGACAGCAATGGATACGGGACCAATTAAAAACACAAGTTTTGGGGACCAAATTAACACCATGATACCCTGGGGACTACAATGGTACCAAGGAGATGGATTGAGGACCAAGAATAAGCCTAGAGTATTCTTTTATTGCATAATATCACATTTCCCAAAAGTTATGTCAATCTGTTTCGATGCAAACTTATATTTTTTTTCATGCGGACCTAGGGATGTTGTAGCGAGAACCCTCAAAATGACGTAGTTGTAAAATTTCAGCGAGGTTTCTCACTATAGCATCTCGGGTGTTTTCAATGAACTTTTAGTTGCGTGATGCATATCTTGAGATTCGTGTTCGAGGAAAATTCTCGCCACATCATGTACTTAAAATGCTCCTTTTTCTTTTCTTCTCTTTCTTTTTTTGTGATGGATCCCTTGTTCTCTTTTAGTGTCCCAAAGGCTTGATAATTCTCTCTTGCGCATACATTCGAACATTGGATAAGGAAGTTTGCATTATCTTTAATATAGCAACAACCTCAAAACTGTACGGATAAGATGAGCTAAGTGTCCCATATCCTTCCATTGATTTGACATTCTCATCCTTACGAAAAGCTTAGGAAGACCAAGACCATCACTTTGAAGAAGTTCTCAATTGAAGAAAAATCTAGATGTCTTTTCTGTGTGACTTGGAAAAGCACAAGGACCACCACTTCTCTCTCTCTCTCTCTCTCTCTCTCTCTCACACACACACACACCCCAATCACCTCTAGTGATAATAATGATTAATTGACTAAGAACGTATATGCAAACAATGAGCATCATTAACCAGCATATGATGTGTTAATCTTCACCATAAATGATCATAAACATAGGAAAACACATCCTGTTGATCTAACTTAATTGGATTGCATTAAGAAGGATCGTGCAAAATCGAATGACTCAACACGCAAACTCCCAAATATCAATCATGAAATCAACTTCATTATCTGCATCTAATGGATACCACTATTCATCAAAAGTTAAGAAGGTACCTTCAAAGTTTGGTCCCCCTAGTAATAATGGAAATGACATGCTATTTTGTCTCTATAGTGATGAATCTGGGGCTACATTCAACAGGTTATTTTTGACAGATTTTGGAGCATGCGTCTCACCTCACATTTACATCATATTCTCAGTGTAGAAATAGCTAGACATGCTATTTATTTGGTTCTTTTCAGAGTTCATGTCCAGTCCCACAGCACTGCTTTGAGGTAATAGAAAGTTCTTTTCTTTACTTACAAAGACTGTGATCTGCTAAAACTCGTCATTCAACCCTTATACCCTTTGTATAACTTCTCCAATAGAGTATTGGATCACACAACCCTAAATACCCTTTCCAGAGCTTCTTCCATAGAGTATTGGATCAGACAACCCTATATAAGGCTGACATTGTTTGTCACCGGCAAGTAACTTTCACCATTAACTACTCTCCTACTATACAAAATATAGTTTTCACAAACGTTGCATGCAAGTTAGTAGAAGCTTCCAGCCTTCAAACAACCCAGTTCTCAGTCTGCCGATTGAAAGTTTGTTGTTTTCTACAGTACTCAATGAAAGGAAAGTGATTTATATATTATATCTGTCTGATATTACATAAAAGTATTAAAAGATAAAACATTGCTTTTTTCTGTTCTACTCAATATAATATTCACCTCTGATATTGCCTTTCATAAAATTGCAGACAACTTGGCTTTTTTTCCCCTTTTTTGGGTGGTAGTCAGGCAAGTTAGTAGCTTCCTGATCCTTATTCTATAAAAGTTGAAACTTAATTATTTTTTGTATAATTCTTAGCACAGGAGAATGCATGACCTGATAAATGGTCATATTAGTTTAGACTTGCGAGTTAGTTCTATTTACTACCCGATTATTCCACAACAGTGCATATTTGGAGAGAACATACACTTTTAAATTGTAAATTTGATCAGTTTCGAATTATTTCGGTTGACTTTTGCCCATTTCATAATAGGTGTATTAAAATTGGTTGTATAATCTTGATAACTTTGAATAGTCCAGGAGAGAGTAAATCCTAATTTTGCACTTGAAATCCCTGCTTGTCAAAGCAAACTAGATGCTTTAGTTCAATCAGAAATTATGATACCTGAAGATGCAATCATAGGTTCTGAAGTCAGATGCCTATTTGGCAAAGCATCTTCATAGTGTTCATAAGGAACATGTAATGATACACTCATCTTGGAAGGCCAAGCGTGCTTCGTAAGTCTTAGGTCCCTGATGATAAGATTGGATTCAAGCAACCGAATTGAGCTGAATTCACGCGACGTTGAAGGAAGATCTAACTAAGCAATGATTCCATCGGTTGTATATCAACCTCTCTAAGTCTACTAATTTTCTTATTGTAGAATAGCCAATATTGACATACTAGCTAGTTACTTGTGTTGATGACTACATACATAGGTGGATTCCTTAATTTTCTAGAACTTGGTTCTTTTGAGTAGGTGTATAATGTAGGGAATGTTAAGTGGACAGTTAATAAGGTAGATACAATCATGCAATTTTCAAAAGGAATCAAACAAGCATGAATACGTAGTGCATTCCCTGCTTATACCTGTCAGGGAAATAGTTCATAGCCTGCGGCTGCACTAGTTATTTAATGAACTGCTTTATAGATGTGTATATGTTGCCCAATGGAGTATGGCTCTCACATATAGTTTCCTTATAGTGTCTTTGCCCTATGTATTTTGTCATGTTAAAGTACTTTTATACAAAGAAAGTAACGTAAAAGATCAGAATGCCCCTCAATAGCTACCTAGGTATAGAGTGCTTCCTAGATGTATTTATGTTGGCTAGTGAAGGACTATGCTTTACTAATGCAGTCTATATGCCTTTATTCTCAACCATCTATTATTTATCGAGGTTGAAGTAGTTGTTTTCGTGTAATGCAGAAAGTAGCTTAAAATAATAGAATGCTTGCTTAAGAAATGAGCCCAATGAGACTGTTAACCAATTAGTATAAAGTTCATGGTTGCCAGAATCGTTTTTAAGTAAATTTAAGATCAGATTATCAGAAATCTATATGACATATAATTGATACTTTCATCCAACTGTTATTATCCAGTTGTGTGCGCGCAAAAAGTAGGTTGAAATGCCAGAAGGGCCTAAAAGAAGGATATTAGATACCAAAAATTAAATGTGATTAATTATTATAGTGTCTATTGTCTTGTACAAGATAATTTGATCTTTAGGAAGCCATTATGAAACTTAAATGTACTTCTTTTGTAATAAGATAAGAATTTTAATAAACATCATTTTAGTCTTAGGAGGCTAATTAGTAGAGGAAAGTGTTCCCGTCAGTATGATGAAGGGCACATGAATTTTTCTGTGCAGTATTCATTGGAACTATGATGGAGCTTTATGAAGGCACTCTAATGTACGGACTCGTATACATATTAAAAAAGTACATTCGTAAAAGGAGAAGAGGGAGGGTGCAAATCACCTGGCCCCTCTTTATCAGATAGCTTAGAATGGAAATTACAATCATGATAGTTCCATGGAGGTATGTCAGTGTTCTTGCAGCTTTCAAAGCCTTCAAATTTACGCGCTCCGCAACCATCGATCCTTTACATGGCCACCCCATAGTTAGATCATAGATTAGCCTTTGCTTGTCTATTTAAGTGTGTGATTTTACCATGCATATGGGAGACAATGGCCATCTCTTTGCAGTGTTTTTGGGGCCTATTCGTATCCCTCTCACTTTCACTTTGTTTGAGTCACTCAATATCCACCTCTCACGTATGTGCACGCTTTTCATAATCCAAAAGTTCTCAAACTTTCATCATACCTTCTCTATTCTTTATATCATCTCAGGTTTGATTGCCTTTGTTAATCTTCTTCTTCTGCACAGGTTCATATAGTTTACTTGGGTCTGAATCAAATCGGTGATCCTATTCTTTCTACTAATCATCACCTCCAGCTCCTTTCTAATGTCTTCGCAAGGTAAATAGTTGCCAGCTCTAAAGCTTTTACATTCACTCCTCTTTTTGGAATGTAAAATTAGATCCAAATCTTAAAATTGTGTTCATGAATGTCTTTTCTTTCTTCCGCTTTTGTTCTTATATAGTAAAGAAGAGGCAGAGAAATCGATGTTGTACAGCTACAAACGTAGCTTCTCAGGGTTTTCAGCAATGCTTAATTCAATCCAGGCAACTACCTTGGCCAGTAATGATAAACTAACACCCCCTCCCTCTCTCTCTCTTTTTACATTGGTTATGTTTTTGATGATGACCAAGTTAATGATGTCTGGATATTAAAATTTGCAGAGATGGATGGTGTGATATCGGTGTTTAGGAGCAGAATAATGAAGTTGCACACAACAAGAAGCTGGGACTTCTTGGGGCTCCCCCTGGCAAGCAGTAGTAGTGAAGCAACTCCACCGCAACTAGCTTATGGAGACGACGTAATTGTTGCAGTCTTTGATACAGGTCTTCAAACTGAACTCATGTATACTTCTTGTTCTATTTTGTAACCCTGGCTTTGCTTTTCATCAGCAAATAAAGAAGTTTTATTAGAAACAAAAGAGGAGTGGGGGGAAAACTCCAATGAGAAATGGATCGATGATACTATAACTTCTTTCATGCTGTCTTGATCTATCACCGTCTTTGGCTCATTGCGTTTTTATTATTCTCTGGAAGTCTTATGAGTTAAAGCCCTTTTTATGACTATGCATGCTTGTTCAAAAGATTCAGATAAAACAACAAAGGCATGCAGTTATGCGACCTTCTAAACTTAGTTGCCCTTCCGAAACAATCCAGCCTGTATCATGGGAGCTTAAGTAGATTTTTCATATTAACAAGAAGCAGAAGAGACCATGATTTGAAATACTAGAACAGGGAGACAAATTGCCATCTCTTGCAATTTATCGAAATACTGATCTTCAAATCTTGTAACATGGTCGTTAATTTTTTTATCATCAACTGCAAAAAATGCAACCTAATTAGCATGTTAAGCGCTTGGATTTCAGATGGTTCAATACCATCTTTATTCTGTATCAGTGCATTTCAGTACCATCTGTATTCCGTATCAATGCATCTACTTGTTTTGGGTTAGGTATTTGGCCGGAATCCTTTAGCTTTAAGCCAGAGCCTGGTATGGGGCCCATTCCAAAATCGTGGAAGGGAAAATGTTGTTCCGGAGACGGGTTTGATCCAAAAACAGCATGCAACCAGAAGGTAATCGGAGCTCGATACTACTTTAAAGGCTTTGAGAAAGACTTCGAACCTCTTGACCAATCAGAATACCGATCGGCTCGTGATTTCAACGGTCACGGGACCCACACGGCTTCAACCGCTGTTGGATCAGTAGTTAAAAATGCGAGCTTTTTTGGCCTTGCGCAAGGCACTGCTAGGGGTGGGGCCCCAAGAGCCCGCCTAGCTGTGTACAAAATCTGCTGGGGTATAGAAGGAAGATGCAGTGAAGCTGATGCACTGGCGGCATTTGATGATGCATTGAATGATGGAGTTGCTGTGATATCAGCTTCTTTTGGGCCGTCGCCGCCTTTCAAGCCATTCTTTGCGAGTTGTACTGATATTGGTTCATTTCATGCTATGCAGAAGGGTGTTAGTGTTGTGTTTTCTGCGGGAAATGACGGACCAGATCCGTCTCTGGTTGACAATGTTGCCCCGTGGAGTATTTCCGTGGCTGCTTCATCCATTGACCGAACATTTCCGACCCAGATATTGCTGGATAGTACCATCTCTTTCATGGTAACCTCTCTTTCAGTGATCTTAGTGGATTATTTTAGCAGCGAAATATGGTTGATCCCATATCTCCGTGATCCCATATCTCCGTCTTTCTTAAACCAAAGTTTTCATCCAAATGCAGAAAATGAGTCCGACAAGATTTGTTATGTAATAGCAAGCTTTAATCAGTGAATCACGAAGGCCCTTCGCTTGTACCACTATAGCTTGTACGAAAAATAGTTGATAGTAAAAGAATTCTCATACTTAAAAACTCGTCCAAAATGGTGTGATCATGCATGAGCAAAATGCTTATATGACTCCTGTTTGTCCAGGGAGAAGGCCTAGTTGTCAAACCGATTAATGCCAAATTGGTAGCTGCAAGTGATTTTTTTGTTAATGGGTAACATCTCTCTCTCTCTCTCTCTCTCTCTCTCTCTCTCTCTCTCTCTCTCTAGGATTGTTATGAAGCAATATAGTGCAAACATGCATGTGTAGGGTTTGCAGGAGACACAATTGGAAAAACATAACAGCGAAAGGGAAGGTGATCTTGTGTTTCTCCACTGTTGGATCAGTGGTGGTGGATGAGGCAGAAGCAGCCGCATTTAATGCCAGCGCCTCAGCCCTGATCTTTGTGGAGCCTCTAGGCAGGCAGGTTGCTGATGTGGATATTATCCCCACGGTTCGTGTTGACATCATCCAAGGGACAAGGATCTATCACTATCTAGCTCTATCTCCCAAGTAAGTGATAGATCAACATAACCCAATTCAGATTATGAACTGTGACTGATATCATGCCATATATAAGAGGTGGTTCTAACACAATGCAATTGTAATTGGTAATGCAATATGTAAGAAGGAAGCCAGTTGTGCAGATATCACCTAGTATGCCTGCTATCAAGAAGTCGCCAGCACCTGCTGTTGCAATATTTTCTTCCAGGGGGCCCAGCTCCCTTTCTCCAGATATTCTCAAGGTAGGTAGCGCACGCTGCTCCTATTTCAATATCTTTGTTGAATTATGGTCGTGGAAATCTTCTGCTGTCCCGATGTGACTTTGAGTTATTTCTTAATTTATCCGATGAAACTGCGTTTATGGGGTTGGGGGATAAAGTAACAGATTCTTATACACTAGATTGTAGTTAAAAGTCAAATATATCTTAAATACCCTTTGCAAGTCACCTGGCCCCTCTTTAGCAGAAAAATCAAAAGAAAAGAAAAGTAGTTAAAAGGGGAAAAGAAGTTTGCTGTCAAATTTGGATAAGCAAAATCCAATGAGGTAATTTTGGTTCACCAAAATTTTTCTCTTCCTCCCTTTTTTCACTTTCACACTTGGAAAGGCAAGTCTTGCGTGTCACTGTATGTTGCGCTAAGAAACACACAGAGGAAGAGAGAGAGGGTTGCTTTCCTGCTGTTCAAAAGTTCTTTTTTTTTTTTTATAGCATGAGCTTCTCTATGACCAAAAGCTAAGTTGTAGAATGTTCAATAGCTACTTCTTTCCAACTCCCACATGCTCAATGGCAAAATGTTCTAGAAATCGTATTATGCACAATAAATCAGGAACCTAAGCATTCCATTAAACCTCAATGATCATAAGAAGCTTGTTATTACTTAATTATCCGCGCTATTTGCTAAAAAGCTTTGTGCAAGTACAGCCAGACATAACTGCTCCAGGGATCAACATATTAGCAGCATGGCCTCCTCTGACCCCACCAACTGTATTCGAATATGACCGCCGGTCCGTAAATTGGACTTTTCAGTCGGGAACATCGATGTCATGCCCTCATGTATCAGGAGTAGTTGCCCTCCTCAAATCAGCACACCCTGACTGGTCTCCTGCTGCCATCAGATCTGCTCTCATGACTACAGGTAAAAGAGTCACATCCGAATTAAATTTGGGACAGGCATACGTATATAGATGGATTAACTAGCTAGTTCTTAAGTAACTGGAACTTTGAAGCTCGCTAGTGGCTAGTAGCCTAATACTCGTTTCGCAAAAGGGTTTTTGCAATTGTACAAGCGTTGATTGCCTCAACTTGCCCATAAGTCCATTCTTGGTACACTACAAAAGAAACAGTCACACTGTTGTCATACCCTACTTCACCTTTCTTTCCGTTGATAATCCCATTCTCGTAGATTTTTTTTTTAATAGAACCTTCCGTTAGAATGATATGACAGTGACATTTCTGTAGTTATAAGGCATCTTGTTGAGTTCTTTGTTTTAGGTTGATTGAATCACACTTCATCAACATCATTCTGTGTACATTTTTGTATGGGTTTACTGTTTTTATAACATTCCTCTCTGTCTTAATAAGGCCATGGACCATGCATGCGATCTAGAACCAACGTAGAATATGACCTAAAACAGTAAGATCGAATATCAGCCTCCCGATTACATCATGTGGGGTTTGTAGGAGAATTCTTAGGACAACATAGAATTTTTTACCATCAATGAAAAGTTTGTGAACAAGTCTAGGAACACAAATCATTCGTGCACATATGGATGCAGATGCATTCGGAACCGTCGGATGCACGTGAGGTTCTCCATAATCATATGAGTCCCACGTGCATCTGACGGTTCCGAACACATTTGTGTCCGAATGTGCACGAATGATTTGTGCTCCTAGACTTTTTCAAAGTTTGTGATCAAGTATTTTCTTTAGTAGTGTTTCATTGAGTTACAGCTGAAAACCACCTGGGATTGTCTAGGCAGGGGAAAGTACTTATGCATGCTTCAGTGGACAATCATCCAAAGGTACAATAAAGTTCCTCAATCTACCCTCATTTGGAGGGTCCCAAATGAAAACTACACCTTCATGATGAAATAAGTAATGCGCTTCCAACAACCTACCCTTATTTGGAGGGTCCCAAATAAAAACTAGGAAGAGAAGTTGTTTTTCTTTTTCCATATGTATCCATCTAATCTTGTGTGCTTCAAATGCTTATCCTTTTTGCATCATTTTTGTTAGTTCTAGTTTTGTTTACAATTATTTGGCAATGGCTTAGCAAAATGGTAACAAGAACTACAACCCTATGTGCCGTATGCTTTCATTTTTCCAATTGACTCATGCTTTCTGTCATTTCTGTCATAGCCTACACTTCGGACACAACTCAGGACAGTATCATAGATGGAGGAATAGCAAAAGTTGCGGATGCATTTGACATTGGCGCTGGCCACATCAATCCCGTGAGAGCAATGGATCCAGGGCTGGTCTACGACATGAAAACAAGCGATTACGTTCTCTTCCTCTGCAATATTGGCTACACTATTAAACAAATAAAGATTATTGTCGCAATCTCTCCTGGTACCATCATCTGTTGTCCAAAAACAAATACCCTAACCAACTCGAATTTAAATTACCCCTCCATCACAGTTTCGAATCTCCAATCAACGGTGACCCTCAAGAGGACTGTTCGCAACGTTGGGAGGAAGAAAACAGCCGTTTATTTCGTGAGCATAGTGAAGCCTAATGGTGTGGAAGTACTGGTGTGGCCAAGGGTGTTGATTTTTTCATGCTTTTGGGAAGAAATGTCATATTATGTGACCCTGAAACCAGAGAAGAAATCTCAAGGGAGATATGATTTTGGTGAGATAATTTGGTCTGATGGGTTCCATTCTGTTAGGAGTCCACTAGTTGTGCTTGTCAACACTTCTACCAATACTACCAAAGCTGGTGCTGAGCTGGATGCTTATGCTATTTAGAGCCAAGCAGTGTTATAATCTCAAATAAACTTTTCCTTAAAATATTCCCAAATTCAAAATTGATGGATCATATTCATTTGAATTTGAGAGCATTAACACACCCAAGTGAATCTAGTCCATCGATTTGAATTCGGGAATATTTTCTGAAAAGGTTTTCTTGACCAAAAAATTCCCCTTTACAGCCTCTTTGATTTGTTTTTAGTCTCTAGTTTTCTTTTACCCCTTTGAATTTTCCATGTGTGCATTTATTTTGGTCCCCTGTTTGTTGTCATGTCTTGGTCAAGATGTGAGGGTTGTGTTTGAGTTTATGTGTCTGTTGGCAGTAATGGCAATAAAATAATGACTTCAATTTGTATACAATTCCCCAAATTACCTTATTTGTATAGAGAATAAAAAAATAGAAACCAAATGCAAAGTTCAACTCTTGTTTGAGAATCCCTTGCTAATAGTAAATGACTGCACAGTCAAGTGACCTTTCGAATATGGGCTCATTTTTTTTCGAAAAATCAAAAGATGTTGGTATAATATGGGATCGGCCGGACGCTTTGAAGAGTATTTATATTGTATACAATTGAGATGCTTAATGAAACTTCGAGGTTTTTTATTGTAATTATAAAATAGGAGAGTGGGTGTTATGTTTATCACGGGGTTAAATGAGCACGTTAAGTTGTTAATAAGATACATGCACTCTCTTAAGAAGAAATTATTTTTCTCGGCCATAACATATAGTGCCCTAAGGGCCTCGGTGTAACTAATATTATATTATATATCCCACTCTTTGTAGGAATATATTTACGTTGAAACAAGACGCAATCATCTTAAAGAAAAATAAAGGTCGGCAAAAAAAAGTATTTAAAAGAAGAGCGAGTGATACGTAAATTACACGTTCTTAGTATATAGCATGGATAGATAGATATCTTGTCAAAAACTTTGTACTACATTGGAATTAGGTGTTATATCAGTCATCACCAAGTTTTGCCTCCCTTGGTTAAATAAATTTGTATACTCAGAGAATTTTATTAGACAGATAGATTCACATATCTTATAATTAATACAATTTTCTATTTTTAGAGCAGAAGCAATTTGTTTAGCTTTACACTCCTCCCAAATGTATCAATTCAAATACATGTGGAGAAATCTCGAACGCAAATGTGGAGAGCAAATATCTCATTGGACAGATAAATTCATGCTTCTTACAAAAACGATATAATTCTATGTTTATACAGCAGAAGCATTTTACTTAGTTTTACACCCGTATTAAGATATCATTTATAATACATATATGGAACAGGCTCCCACAAAAGTGACAATAGCAAATATCACGATTTTTTTCTCCCTTATTTATTTCTGCTAATAATAATATTGGGAAAATGCCGATCAAAAAAAATAATATTGGGTAAAAATTTAAAGGAAGAAGTCATTGAGTTGGGCCCTAATATCACATAGTGAGGCCCAAGCCCATCAAGAGAGATCCACATTCTTTGTCCTTTAAATGGTTAGGGCTTCAAACTTTATCCCTCTTGTGGTCGCCTTAGCTCCGAAGTATCAGTTACGGCAATTGTACAAATATTACCCGTCGCGCACCTAATCTCCCTCAACGACAAATCAAATTTCTCCGATTTGAAAAGTAAACGCAATCCCTTTGTCTTCTGTGACTCATCGATCAGCCAATAGGAATCGAGCGATGACGCAATTGAATCACCCGCTGGAAACGAGGAGCGAGGGGCTAGAAAGTAAATACGAGAGAATTGGAGGGGCGTTATGGGTATGACACCGTGGTGCTATTTGAATCACCACAATTTGGTTGGATCAAAACCCTCTTCTCTCTCTCTTGGCGGCTGATACTTCCGCCGTTGTCCCCTCCTCTCTCTCTCTCTCTCTCTCTCTCTCTCTCTCCCGGAAATTTTGCGCGCTCTCTCTCTCTCTCTCCTTCCATAAACCCCAATCTGATTTAGGGTTTTAGATCGAGATCCGCTCATGGCTACCGTTTCTCCTCCCGCAGATCGTATCCTTACCAACCACGTGTATACAATTTGACTTTTGCGTTACTTTCAATTTCTTTTTTCTGATCTGTTGTTTCTGGATCCAACTAGCTTGATTCCGTATAGTCTTAATTTTTTGGGTTCTTTGGGTATCTGTGTTGTTTTTTTTTTTGCTTAAGTTTATAGATCTGTGGTACTTCGTTGTGTAGGGTTTTGGATTTGAAAATTCGGGAGAGTTTTTGTTGCTTGGAAATTAGATTTGCGAAAATTCTTGGTTTGTAGGTTAATGAATGAGTTCGTTCTTATCTATGTGGGCTGGTTTTATTGTTTTATATAAATTTATGCACCGTTTGGTTATTTGTGTACTGGTCTTGTTTTTGCCAGGACTTCCCTAGATTAGTTATTCAGGTATTTGAATAGGTTGGTTCTTCCAGAAAAAATTGTTGTTTTTCTTCTCTGTAGATTTACGTGTTACGTTGTTATTGTTGTGCTTTTTAAGATCTGGATTCCAGAGGTTTGAAATTTGGGTTGTAGTTGTTCTTTTTTGTTTCTGCTCTGTCCTGATTAATTGAGATTTGATACTACTCCTCTCAGCTCGTAATCAATTTGGTAGGTTCCGTTACCTAAAGGTTTTGTCCAATTAATACCCTGGATTTTGCTTAACTTTTATTTTCATAGAAGCTTCTGATTTGCTGAAGAATTTGTCGTTGGATTCTCAAGCTAAAACTCTTGAAATCCCTGAGCCTGCCAAGAAGGTGATTTGAATCTCTTCTCTAATGCTTGTTGCTGATTGTTTTTATTTCAAATATCTTTGATAAGAAGCTGGTGTTCTTGGATGAGTGACTATAATTTTTATTGATTGGTATTTTATGTGCAGCCTTCTGCTCACTCGGGTGATGGGACAAATGTCCAGATCCAACCATATGAGCGTTCGATGACTCCCTTATTACAGGATTTCATGGACCCGGCCATGTGCTATCTCCCCAACGGTTATCCATCTGCTGCTTATTATTATGGTAATAAAGTTGATATTTATAGTCATTTGATTATAACCGTTACGGACTAAAGTTGTCTACCAAGAAAAGGCTATCGTTGCTTTATTATGAAAGAGTCCAACAATTCTGATAGACATCAAATGATAATTTTTTCTTATGTAGTTCCAATTTTGAAAAGTAGTGTGTAGTTTTTGATCAACGCTATTGAACCTTCTTTTGTAGGCTATGATGGGACTCCCAGTGAGTGGGAGGATTTCGGGAGATACGCGAATCCAGAGGGAGTTGAAATGCCTCATGTGAGCACTTGAGTTTGTTCAGATCTGTTTCTTATGATTGCGGTTTATGTTAGATCTATTGTAAATGAGATATCACCAATTAAGGCTTCTGTAGCATAGTGTTCTTTAATCCATTTGGAAGGCAGTAAAAGAAAGAAATGGGCGTGATTGCACCATCAATGCCTCTTCGAATGTGATCAATTAGTGAAAATGCACCCATGGTTGCTTCGCAATTTGGCGGAGGGGGTGGTTTTGTTGAATTGGTTGGTGTGATGGAATGTGATTGATACCACGTATCAATCATCTTTGTAATCGTGGCATTGTTGGTTTTGTCATGATTGGGTTTGGGGTTGTTTTCTTTGCAGTTTGTGATCTGATTTACCACTTATCTTGTGTCGTGTTCTTTGTAGTTTGTGATCTCATGTTTGTTTATCTTTTTCAGGGAGTTTACGGGGACAACGGGTCGCTTGTGTATCACCATGGGTATGGGTATGCGCCCTATGGCCCATATTCACCTGCTGGTTCCCCAGTTCCAGCTATGGGACATGATGGGAACCTATATGGGGCTCAGCATTATCAGTATCCAACTCAATATTTCCAGCCCCTGACCCCAACAAGCGCGCCATACAACCCTACTTCAGCTGTTCCTGCCAAAGGTGAGATATCCTCATCTGCAACTTCCGACCAAGCTCCTTTGTCTGTGGAAACTGCTAATGGAAACTCAAATGGTATGGCGAATGGTGGGGGCATGAAGGGGAATAATGTTACTGCACCCCCCAAACAAACATATCAGAATGGATCATATAACTCGAATGGATCTTTTGGAAGGGGTGGTCTGCCTGGAGGATTTCCTGCATCTGGATTTCAAGATCCAAGATATGGATACGACGGTATGAGGTCTCCTATCCCTTGGTTGGATGCTCCACTATTTTCAGACGGGCAACCGAGGCCTGTAACTAGCACGCCAATGCTTTCACCAATATTGCAAGCAAATAATGTCCCGACTTCGAAGAATCAGAATTATCGTCCTGCTTCTCATTACATGGTAAACTATCTTTTTCCATGCTGAGTTTCTGTTCTGCTATTTGATGCAGACATGTAATGATTTGAAATTCTGCATCCTAAAAGTTTGAAATATACACTCCACTCTTCTCTAGGTGAATATGGTCTAATATTTGAATTATGTGAGCCCATGCTGAATTGGCTATCCTCTTGACCACCTTCTAAATCATTTACGTCGTACTTAAAGGCTTTTTTAATGTTCAAGGTCGTGTTGTTGATTCGATTAGTCAAGTCTTGAGTTTTTTTTATTTTTAACCATTTTTGCAGGGCATGCAGCAAACAAGGCCAATGACAGGCATGAACACCGCAAATGGATATATGAATAAGATGTACCCCAACAAATTATATAGTCAGTATGGGAGTTCATTCAGATCTGGTTTTGCCTTTGGATCTAGTGGTTATGATTCACGAACAAGTGGACGTGGGTGGTCGGCTGTTGATAGCAAGTACAAGCCCAGGGGTCGAAACAATGGTTTCTTTGGCAATGAGAACATAGATGGTTTGAATGAGTTAAACAGGGGACCTAGGGCCAAGAGCACTAAGAGCCAACAAAAGGGGTTTACTCCAGTTTTCATGGTAGTGAAGGGGCAGAATGTCCCGTTAAATGCAACAATTGATGACGGGAAGGATAAGACGACTGTGATTCCAGGCTCTGAACAGTACAACAAAGTAGACTTCCCTGAGAGTTATAATGAGGCAAAGTTTTTCATAATTAAGTCGTATAGCGAGGATGATGTCCACAAGAGTATTAAGTATAATGTGTGGGCTAGCACGCCAAATGGAAACAGAAAGCTTGATGCAGCATATCAGGAGGCTCAGCAGAAGTCTGGCAGCTGTCCTATTTTTCTTTTGTTCTCTGTAAGTAGTCAATTAGGTTGCATGTTTTACCTGGATTGTTTCTTATATGCCTTGGTTTAGCAGCTAATTTTAATTGTCTTGGGGTATAGGTCAATACTAGCGGGCAATTTGTTGGTGTTGCGGAGATGGTAGGACCTGTTGATTTTCACAAGAATTTTGAGTACTGGCAACAAGACAAGTGGAATGGTTGCTTCCCTGTCAAGTGGCACATTGTGAAGGATGTGCCCAATAGTCTGCTGAAGCATATTACCCTGGAAAATAATGAGAACAAACCAGTGACTAACAGTAGGGATACTCAAGAGGTTCGTGTCTTCTATGATGGTTTTATTTTTACAGTTCTGTTCAATTTTCGAATTGGACCCCAAGTTGCCTGCTATTTGTGTAGGTTAAATTGGAGCAGGGGCTTCAGGTGCTCAAAATATTCAAGGATCATTCAAGCAGGACATGCATCCTGGATGATTTTGGTTTCTACGAGGGCCGCCAGAACACAATTCAGGAGAAGAAGGCCAAGCAACAGCAGTTCCAAAAGCAGGCAAGATATTATTGCGTGTTTTTAGTAGTATAAGGTTATTTTGGTTGTCTACTATCACTATCCATCAATATAACATTTATATGAATCATCCAAATCCGATTTCTGAGATATTGGTGATTGTAATGCTGAGCTAGTGTGTTTACTTTTGGCTATTTTAATACACAGATGTGGGAAGGGAAGCAAACTGATGAAAGGAACAAGGAAGAAGGTGTGAATGGAGAACTGAAACCGCAAAAGTCGTTGGACGGTACTTCTGATGTGGTCAAGGAATCTGTCCCAGATGTTCAGACCAATGGGGATGTTAATCTTTCGGAAAACGTATTGATTGCAAAATCTGGGGACTCTCTAAACGGTGCCAAATCATCCACAGAGGAAAAGATTGTGCCAAATGGGGTTGCAAATGCTTGCTAGCACCCTTGTGTTGCATAAGGGGTGGCCTGTGATCTTTCTACAGGCTGACTAGCCGAGGGTGGCAAGCTGTCGGCTAATTTTTCCAATTGGGCCACCCTGTTGGATCTGCCTTACTCTTTCAGCTTACATTGATGATCATGACTACATAGAGAGGTGTAGAAAGCTCCTTCAACATCTTGTCTAAGGTGCTACTAATGGTAAGGCAGGCTCAGTCTCTTCTAAGAGAATGAATGATAGTTATGGAGGAAAGCCTGGCTTCTTGTCTCATGATGATGGGTCAGGTTTTATAGTTG
The DNA here is from genome assembly GCA_014822125.1 of Arbutus unedo. NCBI lineage: Eukaryota > Viridiplantae > Streptophyta > Magnoliopsida > Ericales > Ericaceae > Arbutus > Arbutus unedo. The sequence continues at coordinate 20,628 of JABCMJ010005226.1, read as the reverse complement.
TTAGTTCTAACAACAGTTCTCTTTTCCCTGGGGTTGGGTTTTAGGGTTTTTCTGTGTTTTTTTTTTCCGCCTTTAATATCGTCATTTTCTTTATGTTTTATTTCTCTTCTTTTGTTTTTTTGGCTGGACACCTTTTTTATTGCTAGTTTTGCCTTGATTATCATCCCATCTTGTAAAATCTACATCCAAGTTTATTGCAAGGGAGAGCTTTTGCCTTTTTTTTGTAATGTTAAGAGAAGTAAAAGAAGCAAGGTGGGAAGAAAGTATTATAGGTTTTTTTTTTTGCTTATTATCAAGTTAAAGAAGGTTTTCAGAGTTAAAACACCTTTTATGTTATCAGCTCCTTGTCTTGAGTTATTATTGCAATAACTTTTGTTTGTGAGACCTTTTATTGTCTGATAGAGATTAAGGGTCTATTTAGACTGTAGTGTTAATTGAATTTTAAGTAAATTTTAATTGTTATTTTTAGAAAATAAATTTTTATTTGGAGACGTTTTAAATTGAAATAATAAACTATGAAAATGAGACATAGAAAATATCAAAATAGGACTCAATATTTTTTCAAATCTGATAAATCAATAAGACATGAATTTAGATATTTTCTTATATGACGTCTAAGATAGATTCTAGAATAATTTCAAAATAATTTATCTTTCATTGCATATAACCAAACTTATTAAGAGGAATTTTCAAAAAATTAGTTTTGATAATTTTAATGGCTTAAAATGATTATTTATGAGAGCATATACTGTAAATGTATGTTGTCAGACTCGAATACGAAATATTAATATATGTGCATTTAAGTGAGTATGAATGTGACCTAAGTGTGAACAAATTTTTTGAAAAAAAGTTGGAGTGACATGAGTTACATCTCTTTTATTAGTAGCTTCACAACTAATAGACTTTCTAAACTCTAAATTATTTTGTATTTGTGCTTATTTATGAAATGGTTTTTTTATTTTCTCAAAAAGAAAATGGTAATGATACTTACGCCTATATACTTGACACAAATTTTCTAGTGCTCCCTCTAGCATATGGGGATTGGCTTTACATATTAGGAATAAAACATAAAAGTCAATTTAACTTGTTATACTAGAGTGGTTTCTCGTCAAAAGAATAAATTATAGTATTTCTTTTGTCTAGGAATAAATATGAGTAATGTTATACCTCCATGCAGGAGCGGAAATTATTTTTGTATTTTTTAAAAGAAAATTTATTTTTTAGTCTTGTTGCTAAGTGTTTGTTATTTTTTCATCTTATGCACTTACAAATATTAAATTTTAGTCCTTTTTAAGAAAAAATACTAAATTTACCCTTATCTTGACATTAACCAAGGTTAGCAGCAAATTTCTAAAAACACAGCATTAGCAGTCTTCTCCCAAATATCGAACTCGTCTCTCTTAAAATTGTGGGACTAAAAAAACGATCAAACACTCCACCCCATCTACAAATATCGACCGTCGATACCGGAATACGGAGTACGTGTTTGATTTGACTGCTACCGGAGAAGGACGACGGAAATCGAATTGTTTTCATCGGACTATGGGTTAGGATAAGGTACGAATTGTTGGAATACAAATTTTGTTTGGATGATACTGACTCTGACATGGTATATTTAAAGGTCATAGTACATTTTCAGATATTATGGTAAATTTGCTCAAAAAGAACAACACCTACAGATTATGGTACATTTTTAGATATCATAGTAAATTTAAAACTCATAATAAATTTGTAGGTAAGAAACAACATCTGCCGTCCATGGTAAATTTGAAGGTAACGCACGAAATTTGGTAAATTGACAGATTTCATAGTAAATTTGCAGGGCAAAACACTAAATTATGGCTAATTTACAGATATCATGGTAAATTTGCAGGTAAGAAACAATAGTTGCAGATCATGATATATTTTTATAAAAGGATGAAGATAATTACTAAAGATAATTATAAATCTCAAATTACTATTTTTTCTAAAGATAATTATGATTATATATTTTAAATCTAAATTAGTGTTACAAATTTAAACTTAACAAATTAATAATTAACTAAGAGGGTAAAGTACCCCTTAAAAATAATGACAAATTTATCAAATTATACAAAAATAAAATTAAAACATAAGTTCAAAAAGTGAATGAGATAAAAACTTAAGCCGCATGAGTAAATAGAACTCTAATTTAAGTTATCTTTTTTTAAATATAAAAAAACATGTATTAATTATTGATCCAACACACTTTACATATAATTTAATCCAAATAAATTATACTAATTTAATTTTTAAAAAGAACTTAATAATTCAATAATACGTTAGCCAAACTCATCTTTATGGGTACATTTGGAAATTTCGTCCATACGTGAATTTTTTTGTAATTTTTTATTTTTCATCAACTTTTTGTGATTTATTAGTTCATCACAATTAGAGTTTTTAAAAAAATTATAAATTATGGGTCAAATTTAAAAAAAATTCAAAATAAATAAAAATAAATAAAAATAAATTTTTTTTAATTTTATTTGTCGTCTTTAGTGATATTTTTTTAATTTTTAAATATAATTTTATACTTTTTAAATTTTTTTATTAAAACAAATGAATAAATTATAAAATATTAAAATTAAAATAATAAATATAAAAAAATAAAAATAAAAAATAAATTTAAATAAATACCATAAGCGAAAGAAAGCCATAGATGTTATAACAAAAATGCTACAAACACATCATTTTTACACATCACTTTTACACATAACTTAAAACTACGCCGTTTTGTATTGAGAAAAAATCATATTTATAATCATTTGGATAACTTAAGCGTATTTTTGTAACCCAGAACTCCGGCGAAAAAAGTCACCGGTCGACACGGATTCCGATCAATCTACTACACACACAAGTAGATGACGAGCAGTTTGAGGAGATTTCGAAGCTTAGATTCGATTTGTAAGAGTAAGATCAGTAAAAGGGTATTCTCAACGGCTTCTTCCGCCGCCACCGCCGCCAGCTGTGCTGAAATTACTCTCCCTCCCCAGAAGCCAAACAGTGGAGCGATTGGAAGCAGGGGGAAGTCCATTAACCTTTTCTCTGCTATCAACCAAGCCCTTCACATCGCCTTAGATTCCGATCCTCGGTATATATACACATATACATATATATATTTTTATGTATATATCCATAAACACACGTCTGTTACTCAGTTGTACCAGCTACTGTGTAGTTTGCGCTCGACTTATATACTTGTGGGGTTTGGATTTTGCAGATTCTAGTTTGTATTTTTGATCTGTGACTTTCTATGCTTGAGTTAGAAATATAATGAATACGAGATGTTGTGCAGTTCCGAATTTTGATATGATGACCCGTGATCCATTTATGCAAAGCTGATTTATGCTTCTCCTGGTGGAGGAGGAACTTGTTTTTCATCTGGCCCAGTTACTTACTATTTACTTGATGAAGTTCTTCTAATCATTTCATTTCCCTTGAATTGCAATTGACAGACATAAGCCCTGTTTATAGATCTGGGCTGCACTAACCGCAGTCTATTTAAACCCTAACTAACTTCTATCTATGACTAACAGACTATTACCTTCAGTTGCATGAAAACTAACATATGGACCATACTTGATGCAAAAGCTTCCTTGAATGTCTCTAGAAATGCAAAAGCAAGAACTAGTTAGTACCGGCCGGCCGGTGTCATCCGGAAAGCACTCAATGCTTAAGTCATTCCATTAACCATAAGGGATAATCTAAAAGTACTACTCAAGAGAGAAAGACCATGTCCTGTTCTTTTAGCCTCCAGTTACCTTATATAATTGAACCTAACTTGGATTCCGAGCTAGCATGTGCGGAGCATGCTTGCCATAACCATGGTGTCATGCATGACGCACCAGACGCCAAATAGGAGACCACGTGTCACGGCCGAGCCACCTGAAGGACATGCGGAAACAAGCGCAACCATGTCGGCCGAGTCATCTAGTCGGGTACCGATTCCGCCCGGTCAATAGGCGCCCGCCCGCCAAGCCGACTTGTTGCGCAAGAACATGTGTACCACGTCGAACTTCTGTCCAGCCCATTGGACTTGTTTGGTCACTGGGCCCTGGCCAGTTAACGGTTCAGATCAGGTGCCTACTTGGCCCCTACACTCACAGCTTAACCTAACTCACTTCCTTGACAATCAATAGGAGATTATAAGAGATGTTTATTTGGCTTTGGTATGGTTGGGTGGCTTCTTACCTCTATAGGTTCACTCCCATACCCACTGCCAAGGGACACAATAGAAGTGTTAGGGAAGTAGCTTCAGACGGACAATGTACAACTATTTAACTGTACCACGTAGTAGTCATGAAAACTTTGGGGGCTTGGATTTCTCAGATTCTAGTTGGGATGACTTCTCATCATACATGTTTAGCTTCGTATTCGAGAATTGAGAACGAAATAACAAGGAACGAACATTATGAAAAAATCATTGAGCATGTTTTTACACAGTTCAACAAATGCTTCAAAAAATATGATAAGCAGCTGCTTTTGCAATACCAAAACCCAACAATTGCAATGGCAGCTGCTTTTAAAATACCGAAACCCGACATCTGCAATGGTAACATGTTCTTACAATGCAAATTGAACTGATAACCCTGTGTATCTTCTAAGCAGATCTTTTTCAACACCTTTTCTTTACAGTGCTTACGTATTTGGAGAAGATGTGGGCTTTGGCGGTGTATTTCGATGCACGACAGGATTAGCTGACCGGTTTGGTAAACAAAGAGTTTTCAATACCCCTCTTTGCGAACAGGTAACCCTATCTTAGATGCTTTATTTTAGAATTTGCTGGTAGTATTCTCCAAGTCGTAAAATGTACGATCCAAAGGTTCAGAAAAAAATTATAGGCTGAAAAGTTGTGTGTTAAAGAAAACCTCACTGTGTACCACACAATCCATCACTTTGGAACTTGTTTTCCATTTATTGCCAATACCTCAATGTTTTCTTTATCTTTTCTCTTATAACTAGTGTCATTTGACATTGTTGTATTTTGTAACTTACATGCTATTGTTGTAACACAGGGAATTGTTGGATTTGCGATTGGTCTGGCTGCGATGGTAAGGAAAAACTTTTGTAAATCTGTCTGTAGGCTTCTACATCATAACTCCATTGAGTTTCTTTCATCTTGTCTGGATATTCAAAATTGATAGCTGCAACTTGTGTTACTTACATGGTAGGGAAACCGAGCCATAGCAGAAATTCAGTTTGCAGATTATATCTACCCTGCATTTGATCAGGCATGCATGATCCCTGGTGCTAAGTTCTAATTCATCCTCTCTACTGGAAGTGGGCTAATTGAATTTCTACTTCATAGATTGTCAATGAAGCTGCTAAATTCAGATATCGGAGTGGCAATCAATTTAACTGTGGAGGTAATTTTGGCTGCAGAATTGGTAGAATAAGTTCAAATTTATCATGGTTGCATGGCATGTAGATGATAATATGTGATTTACCAGGTTTAACCATAAGGGCACCTTATGGCGCTGTGGGTCATGGAGGGCATTATCACTCACAATCCCCTGAAGCTTTTTTCTGTCACGTTCCTGGCCTCAAGGTATTTTTCCTTCTAAGATATAAGATTTGCCTTTTTGTGCTCCTTTTATTCATTCCTTATCCAGAATGAGCAAACACCAATTAGATTGCTTTTCTAGTTATTACATGTCTTAGAATTATAGGGCGAGGAGCGGACCCATAAGAAGGCCTTACATAGGCATTCTGGTGGGAAGGCCGACAACTACACACAGAGATTTGGAAGGCATATGTGGACAAAAAATGCTTGACGTCCCACCGGATTACATTAAGGACAGTATGTCAATGTATTTCTCTCGAGATTGAGTACAAATGCGATGCATTTGCAAAAAACGCAAGGCAAAAATTGTAATAACTACATGCAGTGCTAATATGTAATAACGAGAATCACACTTCTGTTTCATTTCCTAGACATAACTATGAGCATTTCCTATTTTTGACATTAATTAACTAATTTGGTTGAAGTGAGCCTAGAGCCTTGTAAAGTAAGGAAGTGCTGACCAAACATGTTATTGTGGGCAACTTGAACCTTGTGGCGACCATGGTAGGCAAAAATATATTCCAAGACAACCGCAAGTGGAGGGGAGAATGAAGTGTCCTTAAAGTAAAGGAAGAGTGGATGTGCAATAGAGATGGAGTTGGATCTCTTACGTAGGAGGTTGTTGCATACTAAGGGGAAGAATAGCGGAGTTTCGCTATGGAGCCTATTCGCCCTTGCAAATCCATGAAAATTGAACAACGTTTCAAGTTGATCCTGTGCTTCTTTGGGATGACATGGTTTGCCACATAAACAGATTCAAATCTAGGTATCTACAGTTATGGGCAATTTTTTCCCAAATGGCATGATTGTTTTGGTAGTTCTCAAATGGCATGATGATTTCTCTAACAGTATTTTAATGAATGGATCTTGGAATTTAGTTATGTCAGTTTTGAGTCTTTTGACCATATTTTAGGATTATAGCATAAGGCAAACAACGAATGGCTTTTAAGGTTCATCTTCAGGAAATTTGGATCAGGCATGTTCTCTCTATGTACGCAGCTGGTTGAGGGAACTTTCTTTCATTTTGTACAAGTAGCGTTTACAGGCAGTTTCCAGTTCTCTCAAGGATAGTTTCTTTGCAGGTCGTAATTCCTCGAAGCCCAAGGCAAGCAAAAGGGTTATTATTGTCATGCATACGCGACCCAAATCCTGTTGTATTCTTTGAACCAAAGGTATTGCGTTGTTGTATATTAGCTTTTTCCGAGTCATTTGATCTAACCTTATAAATGATACTTGTAAAAGATTGTGATTAATCTCCATATCCCGGATATCCAGTGGCTTTACCGTTTGGCAGTGGAAGAGGTTCCTGAGCATGATTATATGTTGCCTCTATCAGAGGCAGAGGTATACTATTTTTAGTTCTGCAATGGATTGTGGAGACTGGATCTTAAGAAACTGCATGCTTCAAATTCAGGTGATTCGTGAAGGTAGTGACATAACACTTGTTGGGTGGGGAGCTCAGCTCTCTGTCATGGAACAGGCCTGTGTCGAGGCTGAAAAGGTAAATATACATTCATTTGCATAGAAGATATATGTACGTTGTCTAGTTCTACTGTAAAATCAATTAGCCTAACAATTTATCTAACATGTGTAGGAATTAATGGTAAAGTTATAATCAAATATGGAAGAATGATGAGTGTTTTTTTTCCGACTTATTGAATTCACATTATTTGTGTCTTGCCTTGGTTTATATTGTTTAAATTCTTGCAAACGACGCAATATGTTTCTGATGAAATCCCAAAACCGAAAATATTATTCACATCAACAGAACCACAAATATATCAGCATGGTGTTAACTTTGTTTCACCATTTTGTATTCTTGCTTCGAGTTCTATGATTGGTTATTTGACACAATAGAGTTTGCAGGAAGGTATTTCTTGCGAACTGATAGACCTAAAAACTCTGCTACCTTGGGACAAGGAAACAGTAGAGGCCTCTGTTTGCAAGACTGGAAGGCTTCTCGTAAGTATCACCGCAATATGTGATTCCTGCTGGTGGCGGTTGCAATTCTTGGTGATGTGTATAGTCTCATATTTGCAGATTAGTCATGAAGCTCCAGTAACTGGGGGATTTGGTGCTGAAATTTCTGCATCCATTGTTGAACGTTGCTTCTTGAGGGTAAATTTTGCATACTCCGATTCCCTATTTTCATTTCCCTCCTTTTTTGTTTTTTTCTGGATGGGAGCTTTCAGTAAAATTTGTACATCTTGGATATCTTTATAATGTTCATTGTTCTGGTTTATCACCTGGCAGTGCTTATAGTCAACGTTTTCTGTGTATGAGCACAAATAGATCTGTATTGTTTACATACGTGCTCGTTCCAGTTGTGCACATGGACTGAAAAAAACTGAATAGAAAGAAGAAGTACGCCTTTTAACTGAAACTCCAAGATGGAAAAACCGGAAAAAGTAACTGAAGTAAAGAACAGGAATAGCTGAAAACATCCTTCACGGGAATTATTTTTGGAAGAAAAACAATGTTGACATAGTTATTCTAGAGACTTTTTAGGTATCTGAACAGTTTGGATTGCTGCATTTAAATGTACATAAGTGAATGCCTTTATTGCCACACGACCATGATGTGTATGTATCTCCAATGGAAGGGTACACAGTATACGCTTATATTAATTGTGTCTAGTGATTTGGTGGTTTAAAGGCTTGTGTTGAACTTAGTTCAGCCAAGGGTTTCACCTGAGAGGGAAAGTAGTCTTCTCTTGATATCATTCATCGGACATCTAGCCTTTTCTTCTTTCTGGTGGTGACAAGCCCATTGCGGAGAAACCCTGAGTCTACGATCAGACAGTAACTTTAGAGGTTTTCACGGTAGCCATGGATGAATGTTGAACACATTATCCTGTAGAGAATTTATATTTAATGGTGACAACTAGGAATTGCCAAAGAGAAACCCAGGTTAAATGGTTATATTCTTTCTGATGGTGACAACCCCTTGCGAAGAATGTGGGGAAAAAATTATTAAACTGATACTGGGAATTCCAGAAGAAAAAAATTGCTTCCATTGATCATCGAAATTGAAATTACAGAACATAAACGAGACAAACAATACAATCATAAATTGTAAAAACAAAACATAAACAATACGATACCGAATTGAGTCACGTTCATCCACAGTCCCGTTAAAATAGATTCGTCGTCTTATCTTGGGTGTTGGAGGATCACACCGGCGTCTGTCTTCCAGGGTAAAACGGCTCATCAATTGAAGAAACACTGACCTATCAATTGCTTGTCAACTTATTGCATCTGTCTTCTCTCACACAAAGAACACGAGAAATAGGATAGAAATTTTGTGAACGAAATTTCTGCGTCTCTGAAATCAAGAATGAGATTGATATTTATAGAACCATGGAAGCATCTTTGAACTGCCGAAACAGAGGGTCCTTTGGGTGATGGACATCAATGGTGTGCATGAAAAATCTGTTGGAATTTCCAATAGAGAGACCTCTCGAGTGTTTTCACAAACCACTTGCTGTTGGTCTAGAAAATGAATGGTGCTCGATGGGCTGATTTCCTTGTCTGATGTCTAATCTTTAGAACTACTTAAGTAATTCGGATGGCTTTTTGCAGTTAGAAGCTCCGGTGGCAAGAATTTGCGGCCTGGACACGCCTTTTCCTCTCGTTTTTGAACCGTTCTACATGCCAACCAAGAACAAGGTAATGTGTTTCCAAAACATTTATATTTGATTAAGTAGATGTTTTGCTATTATCGTTGACAATGCACTGTTGTCCGTCTTTCGGATGCAGATATTGGATGCAATCAAATCAACAGTGAATTACTAGTGCATTAGGAACTCTGCTATCGATAGGCCCATCAGAAGGATACAATCATCAATTTCACTATCATGTGGGTAAATTCGTGCTTGCTTGGAGATGAAAAGGCGGAAATAATGAAATAAAGAAACTGGGAAAAAAATAAGAAAAAAGCACTTTCTGGATGACTTGTTCTCTTGACCAACGTATCCCACATTGAATGTAGTTACTGTAATAAAGGTATGATTATTACAATTCTGCTTGAAAACATGAATGCCATAATGCATTGCACTTGTTGGACAAAATGGTTGTTTCTTGACGTGTAAGACAGCATCTGCAACGTGCCATAACGTGTTAATTCAACCATTGACGAGTCCTAGGCCCATTTCGTCTCTAATTCGAAGAACTTTATATTCTATTTTGCTACTTTCTATACTATATAGGTAGAAAGGCTTTTGGAAGGGCCGGTACCCTCCTCATGCGGTTTCTTTTCCTGGTCCCATGACTAGTGAAATCCTTATCATATGCTTGTGCAATTGGTGCTATTTGAAGAATCTGATCAATCTGGATCCACATCTACACTTTTACATGGAAATACTTGACCTTTGTTTCAGCAGATCATTGGCCTTGTTGGAGTACTGAATGTGTAATCGGGTTAAATGCGTCAATGAAAATGGTATATATAAAGGTATTATTACTTGACAGTTAGCTCTCTTCACAATCTGGAAAACTAGAACGCTTGGTATCACCCCAACACTGTCAACCCCCTGTTTATCTTTCTTTGTCATGTGTATTGTATAAATCACACACACATAAATACAGACACACAAGAAATTTATATAATTCTTTAATTGCGGTTTCATGCTCCCAAGCAGTGGGAGGAGTCTAGGGCTCTAACTTCGTGCCTGTTGAATGAGTCAATGTACATTCACGGGAGAATGCGTGTTTCACTACATGAGAATGAGAATACCTAATCAACCACCCAATGTATCCCTCTTTCACTCTCAAATACCTTATCTATGTTTTTGTCCTCACCTCGAACCCCTCACTCGCCCTCTTGCCAAAGTCTCCAGGGAGGAGGAGCTCGACTCTCCCAGAAGGAAGAGCCCACTCTGCTCAATTCTACTCCCTCTTCTCTTGCTCCAACTCTTGCCATCTCACCACACCACATGTATATATAGTCAAAGAAATGGAGAATAAATCCAAAGGCATTTCATTATCTTTATGCTTGAAATCTTCTAGATCACCGGCCTGCTTAGTGACAGAGTCACCTTCTTTGGGGAGGACAAGATAATTTCTCACTCCAGCAATTCTTTTCTTTACAACTAGATATCCTGAGATTAGTGAGAATAATTGTAAATCACAAGATTTAACAACAATTGCTCTGATTGTGTTAATGAACTGAGCTTTCTTAAAATGAGATATGTGTCCCGCTTTTTCATATTGGTCTTTCCGTTCTTTCGCTTCTCTTATTGGTAGAACTAGACAGTACAATAGGTAATTCAAGATCTTAGGTCTAAACCATAGTAGTTTCCTAGTTGGTAGGCGCATTTGGTAAAACATTCATTGACACATAGCAAACAAGAAAGTAAAAAATCAACAGTAATGTTTGGAGAAAGAGCATCAAAATCAATCTTTGGGATTTCTTCAACTTTGATGCCTCAGAAGTACATAAAAGCTACCTCCCCCCTTCACGCTTGGGGAGAATCTCAACAGTCGTCCATTTCCTAAAAAACTTGGAAAATATATTTGCAAAATAGTATCAGTAAACATCGTAAAAAGACAAAGCACACAGTCTCCATCTGGCATTATTACTATGTAAATACATGAAGCGCTTGAGTACAAACACATCATTGCAAACGCAGCGGGATTTTTCCAGTCATTTATATGGCGATCCCCTTGGACAGCCAATTATTTGCATCCCCAACCAAGACAACTGATATCCATGTAAAAATGCTCTAAGAGAAGTTCAAATCAAGAACTATGGAAAAAGAAGTTCGCCTTACGGCTTTGAAAATGATATGGAGTCAATGCTACGGATGGTCGGAAACACCAACAAAAAAAAAAAAAAAAAGCCGTTGTCCATATTTTTATCAGGTTAATTTATCTTGAATCGCCATGAGCCAAATGGACAACTACCCTTCATCTATTTACAGTAGCCGGGGTTCAGCAACAATAACCTTGGGGTTCATGAAGTTGCTGCTTTTTGCAGACATGGTCAGTTGTTCATCCCCAAAAAATCTGCCACAGAAATTGAATACAAAAATTACATTAATTAGCCATTTAACAAGATATGACAAAACTAAATTGCTCTGTATTACTGTTCTAGTAACGGACTACAAGTGTTTCCAGTATGCCCTTGTCCATTTATCCAAAAAAGTATGCCCTTGTCCAATGATAACATGCCTTGGGCCTATGTTTAGAATAATTATGGTAATTTGATGGAATAGATTAGACGGTATGCAGTACATATGAAGTCCTAGTCAAGCTCCGAGTATTATAGGGATGTTAACTCCTTTCAAGTCTGAGCAAAAATACAGAGAATGATGACTCTTAACAGCCAACACTGAACACACCATCTATTTAGCCAATATTGAGTCTTCCTTGAGTGATTCAGCAATCAAAAAGAGCAGTAAATCTTGAAAGTTGTTGGTTGGCATACCCAAATGCAAGTGCCTACTCTCCCACCAACATACCCATGTCATCTAATTAACATTGTGCTAAACCCAGGAACTGGCGGAGGCACTAATGACATTTCAACTAAAAGATCAAGATGATGCATGAAAGGCAACGTAGGGTAGCAAATTGTGAAAGGCATCTGACTTCAAGTCATCCTCCAAATAACCACACCCAAGCAGTATGCGCTTCAAAAGTAGAGTCCAATAAAAGCTAATAACCTAGTCAAAGATTATAGTTAGGTGCACTAGGGTAATGTAATTGGCCATACCATTGCTGAACTTTTCTGAACTCGGTGAGAACTGGGTATATATTCTCAAAGGCAGTATAAGTCTCGTCTCTCACCTGAAGAGTGAGGATAAACTCAAGATTACATAATTCATAAACAGCCTGAATAACATACAGAACCAGAAAAATTGCAGAACAAACAACTAAATAAGTGGGATATGGTATCTCATCACCTTCGCTCCTGTAAGAACAATTTTCCCAGAAACAAATATAAGCAGCACAATTTTCGGTTGTTTCATCCGATATATCAATCCAGGGAACAGCTCTGGTTCATACTGTATCAACAACACTTTCAGCAACGTTACAAATAAGTTGACCAATCTCAACTTCTGAAATTACAAATTCAACTTATTAGACAACCATTACTGCAAACTCACACTTGTTATTATCCATGTATTGCAAAAACTTATAGTTTGAGAATGACTTCGAGCTGCAGGCCTGACTTTTATGAGAAGACCAAACAAAGTACAATAACACAACATCATCACTTACACTTGAGAAAGCACCATGGGAGTACGCAAGGCCTTCAAGTCTAATTGGAAACTTAACATCACATGAGCCAACTATGTTCTGAATCTTGAAGTCCTACGAGGGGAAAAAGAAAAAGTAGAGTCTCACAAACAACCAGTCTGACTGTCGTGCGTGTCTGTGTGTGCCTACTTTTGATGAGCAAATACCTTGAATTTAGCTGGAAAACCAAGCTTTTGTATGATTCGAGCATACTGAAAAGAAAAAATTAGACACCATTATCAAAATACATTTCAAAAGAAAAACTAACAAAAACATCAGCACTGCCAAGCTAGTTTGCAATTATCGCCAAAGATGACAGGATAGAAGCCTAATCATGCCATTCCTAACTGTCCGGTCAACCTCTTATCGATAAAGTTAAGACAGCTTTATCAAATACCTTACGTGCTGCCAATTTTGACTGTTGTTCACTCTTTGCTCCAGTACAAACCTGATAAATCAGGACTGAAGTATTAGAAAGGATATCCAACCAATTCGAAAAGAGACCAGCCAATCAATATTAAGTCAAAGTTCCGAATTTCATTAGCATCTAGCAAAAGGGCACTCATTGTAGAGAATAAGATTATATATACCAATATGGACTTCTCCAAATAGAAACAAATGACAAAAAGCATGTGAAACCTTGAACAGAAATTGCAAAAAAATGGATGAAAAAGCTTTACAAGAGAATGGAGACGTGCTTTTTATTTCCAATAATCAAAATTGTGCGTGCTTATTTGTAGGTGGTAACAACTTGTTACTCAATAAGCTTAAACTATCGCTGAACTTTTGTAGTTTCTGTTAGTTGCTTAACAGCTATCCCCTCCCAAGTGACTCTGCATGTAAATGCATTACGCTACTTGGAACTTGGAAGTTTAAGGAAGACCGGAACTGCAACCAACCCCAAATCTGGGTAGCCAATGCCTGTAAGGGCTGCTACTGGAAGACTTGATTTGAGATGAAGGCTTGCAATGAAATGGCCCTATACCCAGGTTGGGCTCACCCAGGATCTAGCATATGGTGTTTCCTCCTAACTGCGTAATGTGTTACTGGTTTATCATGGAGCCATTTCTCAATATCCACTTCTTATGTTATTTGTTAACTGGTTGAGAGTTTCCCGAATGAAAACCCTAAAACTGTCATGTTTGTCATCTTCAACGCTTTCACCCAATAATGTCACAGAAAGCCATCTCACCATGACCATTTATTCATAAACCGCAGTCTTCATTCCGTGCAACACTCATTGCGCCAGTCACATCTGCTGTTGCCATCATGCGCCATCCATCCCTCCCAACCACCCTTCTCATTTCTATAATGTAGTGTTATTATCATTTCGATGGAGTTGTTCCATCAAAATTTCCTAGCAGAGATTACGAGAGTAACAACTTTAATCAGCTCACAAGAAATCAAGTGTATCTTCTGTTGGAATGGATGACGACAAGGCTCGAAAACTATCTTCGAGTCGAGATATGAAGTGTAAGCGAAGTAGCATGAAAACAGACATGCTTGAACACATCATTACTCGAAAATTAGGACAATGACAAGTCGGGGACATGTCAAAAGTCATGTACTGTAATGGGTATATTAAAATTCATTGAAAAAATAAAATTACGGATACAAATAATGTTAACATTAAGAAGATACAGAACAAGAGAGTAAATAAGTATTCAAGAACTAAGCATCATTGGTATGGCCCCTCCCAATCTTGTACCACTGAAGTATGGCCTCCTAATATGCCTCCAATGTGTCCTACTGTGTCCCAGAGTGTCCCCAGCATGTCCACACTGTCTCCAACTAAAACACATATAATAACGAAATCACACATAATCCGGAGAGTGTTCAAACATGTCTGGACTCAGAATATGTCGGAATATGTGAAACCAAAAGTAAGGCCGATAGCCATGTCTCTTTTTGTTAGGGTTTAAGCAAAAACAATACTATACAATGGGCACATTATTGCAAGTACAAGCATCTAAAATATAACTTGGGCCACACAAGAAAAAAGACTGCATGTGTGGCCTGAAAGTTCAGAGCCTGTCTCCGTATCAATTTTGGGATAGGAAAAGATTGTTGAAATTTTGGGCTGAAGTTCAGTATAAATTGAGCATAACCTAAGTCTCACTCAAACCCAGAAAAGCTCCAATGCAACAATTACTTTTGCCATTTTCATTGCAATGTAATAGCTGCAAGAAGTCATTAGTGCGTTAAAATACTAGCAATGCGATCCACTTCCCTTTCAAACATAAAATATTGCATAGACACGAACAATGCCACCAACAAAACACTTGAAGATTGTTCACATTATCCTGGATGCACCAAACAATGTGGAATTCAAATATATCCGTAACCATAATAATGTAGCACAAACTGTGGAGAAACGGACCATCTTTCCAGAAGCAAAAATTAATGCTGTTGTTTTTGGTTCTCTTATCCTCATAATCACAGCAGCAAAACGCTGCAAAAGGAAAGCAAAAGGCAAAAGAACAAATAATCATCAAAGATGGAAACAGTAAATAACTTCTCCCACCAGTAAATAAAGTAAAACTAAACTTCTTAAACTTTCAACTCTCAATCCAATTTCAGGCAAATTTGCAAGATGGAATTCCAATAATAAAAAACTTTAAGGACTCCAATGAAAATTTGAATCAAACAAACTCCATACCTTGGGATTGTATTCTGCATTTCGAGCTTGAAGTGCAATGGCCTTAAGATCCAACTTGCAGTCTAAGTTGACCGTTGACACAATATTCCTAAACATATAAATGTACCTTGTTACTAAGATCATAATCGATGGCTCCCTGATAAAGGAGAAGAATTGCTCAAAAAAGAAACAAGTTAAACAAGTTTTATGGCATGGAATGGGTGCAAAATATATGCCTGACCAATCATCTTATGGCTGTATCAATAAAATAAAGAAAGGAAGTTCTAAATTAAGCCATCAGTAGGAATTGAATGAAAAACATGGCATTGAGGAGAAAGTGTAAATCTCCGTACTTATGTCAAACAATTAACAAAAAGAGTAACATATTTATGTAAATTAAGTGAATAAAAGAAAACAATGCCATGCTTTGAAATTAAGGCTGCTAAGCTGAATGTGGTGACGGACCATATTTTAGGGAAGCATATAATTACATCCCACTATGATGACGTAAGCTTCTATCCCTGTATAGTCAACGCTTACCGAGAAAAAGAAATATTGTCAGCTATTTAATGAATTACACAAGCCCAAGGCAATATCAATAACTCAAAAAAGTCAAAATAACAAAGTACAAAACTGTTGACCTATGTATATCCACATTTTGAACGTATCAAGATAATAGAGTACATCTCTATCAAATAGCTTTCTTTGAAACAGCAGCACTTCCCCTTAAAGCAGATACCCATACAGAAAAAGCAACCAAAGATCCTCCAAGTGTGTTGACCACCACTTTTACTATTACATAAATCTGATAATACACTGTCTTTCAAGGAACCAACTTCCTTTCAGGGTGGGCAAACCAATCGATTTAGTTCTACAACCATCACTCACTATGTATGTGCATAAATTCTATTTATCAATGTCAACCGAGACTGTTATTTACTACAGGTCGGACTACATATATGCACCAATAACTGCATCCTCAAGGATTGTGTGTGCTCGATGACTCAATCACTAACTACACGTTCCATGATTGCTCCAAGGATGGGAACTAGTTCACATATTCCAAAGAAAATTCATACAAGCAAGTTGGTGTGAGGGCCCGGAAAAATTTTTCATTTTTAATTTATATATTGATTTGTGCGTGTTAATGTCGTCAAATATTCGATTCAGGTTTGGGTGAATTAGAGTTTTGATTCTATGAGCTTATTTGAGGCATATTAGTGAGATGAGGGGCATGAGAGTAATTTTGGTCTACATATACATCTTTCCATCAGATTTTTGGTGGAGATTTTTCCCCAAATCAAAAGCCCATCTCTCTCTCTAAACCCACTCTCACCTCTCTCTAACCCTAGCATTGGGATTTTGCTCAAACCTCCAAATCTCTTCAATTCCTTAAAGATTTAACATCTTCTATCATCCTTGGTTCATATTCGGAATCGGCTCGTTGAAATTGTTCAGAGATCGTCATTTAGGAGCTCACCACCATTGGAGAGTTGGGTGTTTTCTTGGAGCTTTCAAATCTTTCATCTAGACTTTGAGGTAGGGATTTCTATACAATAAACCATGTTTATGACTTGATTTGATAGTTATTAGACCTAGATTTCGTCTTTGGAAACTCATATTCGAAGTAGAAAATTTGCAGAAAATCAAGTGTGGGCGCCCGGACGGATTTTTCAGATAAAAAAATAATTAATTAATTCCCCTTGTCCAATGATTTAAACTTCCTTCTCAAAAAGGATTTAATTTAATTTAATTATGGAATTTAAATACGACTTTTGGACGTGAATTCGTCGTATCACAATTTTACTAAAAATGTTTATGATATTATTGTTAGTCTCCATTCCGAATGTCGTGTTTGATATCTCCATTAACTCTATGTTTTCCCTTATGTTATATCTTGTTGTTCCGCATTGATAGTTGACACATGAATTATAATTTGTCAATTTAGTCTTGATTAGATTGACCCTTAAACACATTGATGAACGTTGACACATAAAACTATGACGAGATAATGATTAATTTACTAGATTCCTTTGGGAATGCTAGGAGAAATGAACTAGACTCCTCTGGAAATACCAGGAATGAACTAGACTCCTTCGGAAATTGTAGAAATGTACTAGACTCCTTCGGGAATGCTAGGAATGCATTGATCTCCTTCGGGAGAGTGTCAAGGATTGACGACGTAACACACTTAAACGATGTATTGATGAGAATTATAAGTTACTCGATACGACAAAGCCTTTGACGAATAAATGACTTGAGTATTGCCTGTTTGCTCTAGTGCTCTATTATATTCTTCTCGATGTTGTGCAATTGATTCATGCCTAGATTATATTGTTGAGTTTACTTGACAGACCATTCCATTTCTTACTCATGATATATTGGCATAGATGTTATACTGGGCTTGCAGCTCATCACGCCTTTCTTTCCAGGTACTATTCTAGGGCAATAGGTTGGAGTACATAGCGTGCTTGGGTGCTTGCATCTTTTTGGAGGCATATAGATAGAGTTACTTAGCATCCTTTAATCAACTATTTTTGAAAGGATGTGATGTAACTCACCTTTGATTAAATGACTTTTGATGTAATGTTTTAAAACCTTAACTTGTGTTGATGGTCATTAGGGTTGAGATGGCCTATTTTGAAAACTTATGTCAGTAAACATTATTGACTTAGTATGAATGGATATTTTGGGATGGTTAATGTATCTTGAGAGATTTTATCAAGTAAATTAGTATATTTGAACATTGAAATTGAGGGTGTGACAATTGGAACCTCTCAACAAATAATCATTAGTTTGTATACGAGTGTGTGAGGATGTGGTCATATTTGCATGGGTAAAACACATTACGTAACCAAGTTCGAAATGTTATGGTGAATTGTTCTTTCTTTTTAGTTTGACGACTTTAGTTGTTATACATATTTTAGTTTCCATCACACCATGTTCTCAAGTTAAAATCCCACATACCGTGCACAAGCTCAGTTGATTTACACAAGCCTAGCATCTTATACAAGTGGAATAAGCCAATCTTCAAGGCTTTGCAGCAACCAATAATTCTTATACATATGTATGCCCTCTAACCGATCATGTGCCACTGAATTATGTGGAAACAAGAACTATTGTGATTGGATGGGTGGGAAGTGACTCACTGGAGAGTTGGAACAATCCCAGAAGGGTGCTTGGAAAGATCCACTGGTTGGCTCCCTTCCAACACTGGCTCTGCCATTTGGCTCCCACTTCCCTTTTTCTTCTCAGTTTTGGGAACAGCGCTCCTATCTCATCCGAAACAAGTAATGAGAAACCAGGAAACAATTTCAAAAGAATATAAGAAACCAGTTATCAGGTTCTCCCACGATATTTTGAGAATTTCCAGCGCATAACTACATACTATTGTATGTACCAAAAATCTCCCCTCTTGACAAAAACCAATAAAAAAAAAGAAAAAAGACAAATGCGTAGGTGGAAATCATATACATATCCGTGATGACCTATTTGTTAGCGGTCATAAAAAGTGTCGATCGCTATCACCCCAAATATGACTATCCGAGTTTACCGAGTCCAGAATTTGTTTACTTCTTTACGCCTTGAATATGATATTGGAAACATTTGTATTCCTTTGGAGGGATAAAATTATCTCACCCATCTCCCTAACCATATGTTATTCCCTTATATTTATACAAATGTGAGAAAATTATTAAAAACTACAAAAATGTCATACAACTACTCATTTTTATCATTTTTATCATAGACTCCTTCCTAAGAAAATAATCAAACACTTTATAAGTATTCGACCCTCTATAACAAATATCTCCTTCTACCATATACTCTTCTTACTATATCTACCAATATCTCACCTAAAATTTTGACGTAAGAGTATATGTTTAAAACTAAACCAAATAAAAAAGGTTGAAGAGAGAATTAAGCATATGGGGGTAAATGAACCAGATGCAAAATTCTGAAAACTGTTTTAGTCAATAATGAAAGATATCTTTGGGTTTCCAAATCCAAATCCAGAACTCAACCTCAAGTAAGTGTTCGTTTTAAAAAAAAGGAAAATCCGAAAATCGTTAAACATAAACTGAAGATTTGAAATCGGGGAGACAGAGAGATCAGACCTTATATGAATCAGGTTATAGGGTTTCTTTGTAGCTCAAGCGATTGAAAATGCAAGGATCTTGCAGATTTTTAGATGATATGAGTGAAGAAAATCGAAAATAGAGCGGTAAGATTTTGAAAGAAGATGTCTTTTATATGGGAAAGGAGATTTATAGGGGGATGGTTTGAGAAAGAGAATTGCGGGGGAGAGGGGGGTGCGTTTTGAGTTTGTCAGGAAAGATCTGGAGAGAGAGAGAGAGAGAGAGAGAGATGGAGTAGATTAGGGGTCGCGTCGTGGCTCTTACCGGGTTGCCTTACTTTAATTTCCCAAAATAACCTCGCTGACTTCATTGTGTCTAGGGGTGAGAGTCCCACCGGAAAATCAAATCAAACTAAATTGGCAAATTGGACGAAATCGGTAATTCAGTTTAATTTTTTAGTTCATCTGATCCCGTTTAAAAATTTAGAATTTTTTTTATCTGATTTTCAGTTTTAGACCATTCCAACTCAAGTCAGACCGGACCAAATTAGTATATATAAAAAAAACTAAAAATTTAAAAATATAAGTATAGTGATACACCGCGTATAATGGTGTATATATAAAAAAACTAATCGTTTTCCTCACTTTCATTTTTTATTTACTTTCAGCCTCTCGCTGTCTCCACTTTTCATTCTCAGTGTTCTGCTTCTCACAATCTCACTCACCCTTAATTTTCCAGGCCCTCCATCTCTCGACTCTTAGTGATTTTTTAATAAATTTTAGTTTAGACTGAGTTTACTTGCCAAATTCGGACCGGACCGGACCAAATCGAAACAAGCCAAAAGAAACCGAACCATTTCAGTTTAATTTTGATTTTAAAACCTTCAAATTAAAATAATCAATTTAATCGGAATTTTTTGACCAAATCAAACTAAATTGGATGGGTGTCAACCCTACTTGTGTCACTCCTTGCGGTGGACTTATTGGTAATGGAGAGAAACTCTTTACCAGCGTAATTAGGTACCTTTTTTGGATTTGATCGAAAACAAACAATCCTTTGCCACCTGTAATACCACAATCCTTATTTTTGTTCCAC
>JABCMJ010005224.1:0-13837 GCA_014822125.1 Arbutus unedo | reverse complement strand
GTGAAACCCAACTCACCGCTGTTGAACCAATCATATATACATAGCCTGTGGTGCTTCGCCGAGTATCCTGATCACCAGCAAAGTCTGCGTCCACTTATTCTTGCACTGTCAATTTTCCTCTCCTGAAACAAAGTGGTAAATCAATGGAACCCTTCAAGTATCGCATGATCCACTTTGCTGCTTCCCAATGCTGATTTCCCGGATTGCTAGCAAACCTTCTCACAACTCCCACTGCATGGGCAATATCTAGTCTCGTGCTCACCATTGCATACATTAGGCTACCAATGGCCGAGGCATACGGAACCTTGGCCATATGTTCTTTCTCCGCATCTTTCTTGGGTGATTGCCCTTGAGAAAGTTTGAAATAACTTCCCAAGGGTGTGCTAACTGTCTTAGCATCCTGCATATTGAACCTTTCAAGAACATGCTCAATATACTCAGCTTGACTCAACCGCAAGGTTCCCTAAGCCCTATCCCTGCTGATTCTCATCCCAAGTATCTGCTTAGCTACATCCAAATCTTTCATGGCAAATTATCAACTGTTGCTTCAACCTATTGATCTGCTTAACACAGGAACCTGATACAAGCATATCATCTATGTAGAGTAATAAAACAATGTAGCTAGACTCAAACCTCTTGGAGTAACAACAGTGATATGCATTGCACCTTGTGTAGCCACTACGCTGCATGAAACAATCAAACTTTCTATTCCACTGTCTGGGAGCCTATTTTAAACCATACAGACTCTTCTTGAGCTTGCACACCATCTCTTCCTTGCCTTTCACATTGAAGCCAACAAGCTGCTTCATGTAGATTTCTTCATCCAAGTCACCATGAAAAAAGGTAGTTTTGACATCTAACTACTCAATGTAGAGATTTTCAGCAGCAACTATGCTCAACACCACTTGGATAGTGGCTGTCTTTACAACTGGAGAAAATATCTCTGTATAGTCGATCCCCTCTTTCTGTTGGAAATCCTTTACAACCAATCTTGCCTTGTATCTTTTCTTGCCATCACTTTCTTGCTTGAGCCGACAGATCCATTTGTTGTGCAAGGCTTTCTTTCCTGTGGGAAGCTAAGCTAACTGCCAAGTACCGTTGGAATAAAAAGAATTCATCTCTTCCTGCATCGGATTCTTCCACTTAGCTAACTCAAGAACATGCAAAGTCTCATCATAGCACTCTGGCTCTCCTCCATCACTCAAAAGCAAGTAATCAAGCGAAGAAATATATTTCAGATTTGGCTTGGGTACTCTGGCTGACCTCCTCATCTGTCTGACCATTGAACTAGATTCTGTCTACGGAGCTGCCTCATCTGAAATTGTCTCATCTAAAACTGTCCCCTCTGAAACTGTCTCCTCTATCTGACTAGAATTCTGCTCAACCCCACTGTCAAGTGAAAGATCCTCCAATCCAAAGTACTCGGATGTATCTCCATCCGAAGTGGTACTCCCACTGCTCAATTTACTGTCCCTATCTTTGTACATCAACTTTTTATTGAACACAACATCTCTACTTCTGATTATCTTCTTGCTCTTGTCATCCCAAAAACGATAACCCAACTCATCTCCGCCATATCCAATAAAAGACTTAGCATCAAGCTTATCCCTACCATGATCACTAATATGCACATAGAAAACACAACCGAAAACACGTAAATGCGATAAATTTACCTCTTTACCACTCCAAGCCTCCTCTGGTATGCCAAAGTTCAACGGAACTGATGGTTCAAGATTGATCAAATATGCTGCAGTACTGACTGCTTCTGCCCAAAACTGTTTAGGCAACCCTGCGTGTATCCGCATGCTCCTAGCACGCTTTGTGAAAGTTCGGTTCATCCTCTCTACGATTCTATTGAGCTGTGGAGTCCCTAGTGGCGTCTTATTTAAACGAATCCCATTTAGAGCGCAGGCTTTCTTGAACTCCCCCAACTCATATTCTCCGCCATTGTCGGACCTCAACTTTTTTACCTTCAAATCTGTTTCATTTTCTACCATGGCCTTCCACTTCTTGAAGAATTCGAACATTTTTACACATGCAGCATGACGGCTTGATTTTTACTAATGCATTTTTAGTATAGTTTTCACAGTGAAGGGTACTATCTTTGATTGGTGATTTGGTTGGAGTGTTCTTTTAAATGAAAACTATCTTTTTGGCTAAACACCGTTGACAGTCAACATATACTTCAAACCGCCTCCTAATCCTATGGGGTAAAAGTAAAAAGTAGAACGGAGACTGATAAGAGAGTTAGGGTATGTTGTGCTGAATGCAATGTATGCTGAAAATATTTTTGATATTTTAAAAATATTTGGAGAGAATCTTTTTAGTGTTATGCAATGACCTGCAAAACAAAGTATCAGTAATAAAATGCATGCCTATTTTCCAATTTTTTTGGCAAAAGAGGACCTAAAAGACAGTCACAAAAATGATGTCCATAATAGGCCAAGCATAATTCGATGAAAATTGATTCGGAAAAATTTGAAAAGTCGAAATCCATTAATAAGGAAAAACAAAAGATTTGCAAATTGTACCACTCCTTAGCTTTTGTTATACCGTAAGTTTACCCAATGGGATAGATTAATGATTTTTGCTAAGATGAGTTATGATTTCAAATTCTTTTGTTGATCCTTAAGTCCCCAGCTGTCTTGCTCGAAACCTTTCTAGACCCCCCTCACGAAAAAAAATTTGTTGAACGGAGCGGAATGATTTCTTGACTTGATATACGATGAAAAATAAAAATTGTTTAACAACTGGGACATATTTAAAACTCAGAGTCGCTACTTGACATATAGTTCGGGTGTGTCAAGTCACCCTCTAAAACCATTTCTGAAGAAGACGACTTTACAAAAATATTTTAATTTTTTACTCAGAAATACGATTCTGTTTATAAAATGACTCTTGTAAAAGAAATTTGGTCTTGAAAAACATAGATGGGCTTAGAAATTTACTATTACAGTTGACAAAGTGTTAGGCACCTAACATTATCCTTTCAGTACTTAATTTTTTTATATTAATTTTATTTTATTATCCTTGGTCAAAGTGATAAACATCTAGTGACTGAACCTACAATTGGATAAAACAATAAAACTTGGTGTGAGGGAAAGGCCTTGACTTACACAATTCAGCTCTCAATTGCAAAAATATGAAACCGAGCATATGTTAAATTTTGACGGAAATATGGTATGCAAACTGGCGTCTACACATCACGTTTCTAGTCTTGAGAAATTATTATATTAACCTTTCTTAAAAATGTAATATGGTCTTCTTGGCCTAAACCAAGTTAGCCGTTATTATGTTTTCATTTCTTTTTCGCTTGCTACTTATGCCACCAGCGTTCTGAAAATTTCAAGATTAATTTGGTGCAAAGTGTTAATGCCGTTCCGATGATCTTTCAAGAAAATACGACACGCAAACCAACATAAACTGATTGTTTGCACAACATACTTTCATTTGAGATTATCGGGACTAAAGACCAGGAGATATGGACAACATAACTGCTATTCATATTTCTCAATTTTTAGGCAGCACACGTATTTGCTTAAATTCATTTTGTCCGCAATCCTTCATCCCGACAATTATTCGTTTCACTAACGGTCTAAATTACGGAAGATAGTAATTGTCACCTCAATCACGATAATCTTTCGTAAGAAAAAAACGTGCATTACCCGTTAAATTTTTATTCCAAAGCACTGGCTACGTATATCACTTGTGTTCACGCTATTCCGAGATTATCGAAATTTTAGCCAGGTGATATAGACAATGTGTCAGCATGAACTAACTGTCACTATTCATATTGCTTAGTTATGAAATAACGAATTTTTCTTTTATTGATTTTACAGGAAGCAAAAAGAAAAATGACAGTAACTATTACGGGGAGACGGGAAAAAAAATTTAACATAGAATAATAAAAGAGTTACGGAAAACAACAAGTTAGGAGTTAAATGTGACGGGCGCCAATAATGACATGTCGTCAATGTGAATGTCGTTTTCAAAAAAAATCGTATAACGAGGACTAAAAGACAAACATGACAAAGTAGGTAAAATAAATTAGAACCGTGCAACATGTCAATTTTATCCCAGAATCCTCGACATATAAATCTTACTTAAGTCAAAATCACGAAAAGTACGCCAGTTTTGACTATCGCAACTTTGACCTCGGTAAGATGACATCTTAACATTCTAGAAGCACGTATTAGAAATCTCTACAAATTGACTAAAAGTTCTAGAAATGTTGACTAGAGATGAGGACGCCGACCTCCACGGGCGTGATATTTACATTGAAAAGTAAAGAGGTAAATAATAAAAATTAGATAAAGAAAGCGGAACTTTAAATAAAATGGTTGTTGCAACGATACCTTGTATTGATTTTTTGATACTAACAATTACAACGACATGAGAAAGACACTCGAACGACTAGATAAAACCATAACCCGACATAACACTGGTTATTTAAACCTTGTTATCTCGAACTATGCTAATATGATAGTGCATTTGGATCTTTCTAAATTGAAAAGCCTAAGCAAAATTGGGTAGAGCTTCCTCTTATTTTTTATCCAAAATCCTAGCTAAAACCCTAATCTAATTTCTTCCCGATTTCGAATGTTTCGAGATTACAAAATCTGGAATAGTTGAAAGAAAAAGTAAAACTGAAGGCTGAATTTTTTCTCTCTAAGGCTTTTTTAAGTTTCTGCAAAATATATGGCAATTTGATTTTTCTTCTTCGAGAACAAGAGAAAGGAAGAAGAAGACTTAAGAGCTAAGTAAGTTAACTTCCCAAAAACAATCAGCTCCAAAAATTCTGTCTTAAACGTCTCCAAAACAAATCTCCTCCCAATTATAAAAATCCAACCCCATTTATTGACTTTTGGGGCGATTGACACCCCAAAGAGGAGAAAGAGGAAAAAAAATGCCGCCCAAAAAACAAAAACAAAAAATTTGTTGATTCATGCTAACATCAGCCCCAAAAAAATTGTCAAATTGCCATTGTATTTTAAAATGCACTAAAATGTTACTTCTTGATCCCGAACCTCCAAACGAACTCGAATTTAACCACAGATATAGTCAATGGAGTCGTATTGTCGAAACAATCAATTTGAGTATAATTTTTGATTTATGAACACGTCCGCTAGCAAATCAAGCTCCTGAGTAATCACCGGTACATCACTACAACCCTTAAAAAGGCTACTTCTTAAGTTATCAAACTTGAATTTGACCACCAATAGAGTCAATGGACTTGTATCATTGAGACGATAAATAATATATGTATGTATATATGTCGGTGTTCGAACATGTAGTCTCATAAATTGTGCTTCTGGTACCTCGTTTTGAATAACCGAAAAATGCCAGCGTCATTCGATTTCATTTCAGTTACTATTAATGGACTTGCACCGTCGTACTGAGCAATGATATGAGGCTGACAGATTTTGATGAAGTTGTCCCGTGAAAAGTGCCCCAGGGGCCTGGCCCGTACAAGGGTGAAATGATCTTTTCGCAAGCTGACTTGCCGAACTTATTCAATTTTGTTATTTGGGAATTCAGTTGACCTCCACGGAACTTCAATGGCTTTGTATTGAGATTCTTCATCAAAATTGGAGTGGTGAAGTCATCTTGGCTTGATTTAGAAACTTCTTCAGTTCCCGTTTGACCAGAAGAACAAAATCGTCTTTTTACGTTCAAATCTTCTCCAAACCCACTGGCAAAACATAATTGAATCTAGGATCACCTCAACACCCTTGCCTACACTATAGAGGCATTTCGTGTTGATTGCACTAACACTTGAAGCTCGTTCCTGATGAACTATCTGCCCAGGAGCAAAATGGTCATTTGAATCCAGATTGCACAACAACTTCTGGGGTTGTTCAATTACTTTCATTTTAGATTTCCAATAGTCAAAGTTTTTCACTATCTAGAATAGGATTGCGATTGGTGATGTGACCCATATTTACATTAGTACTCTTGCTGGTGATATTTCAAGGAATCCTATGTTGAAGACATTTACCATGATGATTTCAAATTATTTAAATTTATCATCTTTTCACCGATGCATTATTGATTTCCGATGATATGCTATTTTTTGGTTTGCTGATTTTATGTTGATTCATGATTTAATGGGTTTGAGAGTCACTTGTCGCACTTGATATTAATTGACTATTGGGAAGGGACCAATATTATATACTTGGATTTTTGTCATAACTCATGGCACTTGTGATTTCTAATGTGATGATATCCATAACTACCAAGTAATTTTTCATCAGCTATTCAAATTTATCATCACAAATACAAAAGAATTTGAACAGTAGTCCTATAGAAAAAAGTTTTGAAGCTGTTAACAAAAACATCACGTATGTAAATTTAGCAACACAAGTTCAAAAGTATTTGCACCAAGCCATATGGTAGGTTCGGTATGACTTCGGCATATGGTTTTTGAAAACTGTGAGAATGTCTAGTTCACTGTATATTTTGGACATTAGCTTTGAAATTTTTCAAGTTCTTCATGAGGACATGTGAGAACTTTGACCTTTGAAAATATTTTTGGCCTTTTTTTTTTAAAATGTTTGCCTATACGTAGGATAACAACAAGAACTCACTCCATTTTCATGAATTTTCCTATCAAGATTTTGGCTTGACTTTTTTTTGGGGTACTACATGCAGCATGACGGCTTGGTTTTTACTAATGCATTTTTAGTATGGTTTTCACAGTGAAGGGTACCATCTTTGATTGGTGATTTAGTTGGAGTGTTCTTTTAGATGAAAACCGTCTTTTTGGCTAAACACCATTGACAGTCAACATTTACTTTGAACCTCCTCCTAATCCTATGGGTAAAAGTAAAAATTAGAACGGAGATTGATAAGAGAGTTAGGGTATGTTGTGCTGAATGCAATGTATGCTGAAAATATTTTTGATAGTTTAAAAATATTTGGAGAGAATCTGTTTAGAGTTATGCAATGACCTGCAAAACAAAGTATCAGTAATAAAATGCATGTATATCACCACTTTTTTTTGGCAAAAGCGGACCTAAAAGACAATCACAAAAATGATGTCCGTAATAGGCTGAGGATAATTCGATAAAAATTGATTCGGAAAAATTTGAAAAGTCGAAATCCATTGATAAGGAAAAACAAAATATTTGCAAATTGCACCACTCCTTAACTTTCGTTATACCGTAAGTTTACCTAATAGGATAGATTAATGATTTTTGCTAACATGAGTTATGATTTCCAAATTCTTTTGTTGATCCTTAAGTCCCTAGCTGTCGTGCTTGAAACCTTTCCAGCCACGAAAAAAAATTTGTTGAACAGAGCGGAATGATTTCTTGACTTGATATGCGATGGAAAATAAAAATTGTTTAACAACTGAGATTTATTTAAAACTCAGAATCACCACTTGACATGTAGTTCGTGTGTGTCAAGTCACCCTCTAAAGCCATTTCTGAAGAAGACGACTTTAGAAAAATATTTTAACTTTTTACTCAAAAATACAATTTTGTTTATAAAATGTCTCTTGTAAAAGAAATTTGGTCTTGAAAAACATAGATGGGTTTGAAAATTTACTATTACAAGTTAACAAAGTGTTAGGCACCTAACATTGTCCTTTCAACGCTTAATTTTTTTATATTAATTTTATTTTATTATCATTGGTCAAAGTGATAAACATCTAGTGACTGAACCTACAACTGGATAAAAAATTAAAACAGGGTGTGAGGGAAAGGCCTCGGCTTACACAATTCAGCTCTCGATGACAAAAATGTGAGACCGAGCATATGTTAACTTTTGACGGAAACATGGTATGCAAACTGGCGTCTACACATCACATTTCTATTCTTGAGATGTCAGATACCTTAAATTCCTATTGTAAAAACTTTCTAGTTTAACAATAGCCTAATTTTCTTTTATTGATAAATTATTATATTAACCTTTCTTAAAAATGTAATATGGTCATCTTGGCCTAAATCAAGTTAGCCGTTATTATATTTTCATTTCTTTTTCACTGGCTACCTATGTCACCAGCGTTCTAAAAATTTCAAGATTAATTTGGTGCAAAGTGTCAATGCCGTTCCGATAATCTTTTAAGAAAATATAACACGCAAACCAACATAAACTGACTGTTTGCACGACATACTTTCAGTTGAGATTATCGGGACTAAAGATCAGGAGATATAGACAGCACAACGGCTATTCATATTTTTTAATTCTTAGGTGGAACACGTATTTGCTTAAATTCATTTTGTCCGCAATCCTTCATCCCGACAACTATTCGTTTCACTAACGGTCCAAATTATGGAAGATAATAATTGTCACATCGATCACGATAATCTTTCATGAAAAAATAACGTAAACTGCTTGTTAAATTTTTATTTCAAAACACTGGCTACCTATGTCACTTGTGTTCACGCAATTCCGGGATTATCGAAATTTTAGCCAGGTGATATAGACAATGTGTCAGCATGAACTAACTGCCACTATTCATATTACTTAGCTATGAAGTAACGAATTTTTGTTTTATTGATTTTACAGGAAGCAAAAAGAAAAATGATAGTAACTATTACGGGTAGACGGAAAAAAGAATTTAACATAGAATAATAAAAGAGTTACGGAAAACAAAAAATACAAAAGTTAGGAGTTAAATGTGACGGGTTCCAATAATGACATGTCGTCAATGTGAATATCGTTTTCAAAAAAAATCGTACAACGAAGACTAAAAGACAAGCATGACAAAGTAGGTAAAATAAATTAGAACCATGCAATATGCCGATTTTATCCTAGCGTCCTCAACATACAAATCTTACTTAAGTCAAAATCACGAAAAGTACGCCAGCTTTGACTATCGCAACTTTGACCTTGGTAAGATGACATCTTAACATTCTAGAAGCACGTATTAGAAATCTCTACAAATTGACTAAAGGTTCTAGAAATGTTGACTGAAGATGAGGACGCCGACTTCCACGGGCGTGATATTTACATTGAAAAGTAAACAGGTAAATAATAAAAATTAGATAAAGAAAGCAGAACTTTAAATAAAATAGTTGTTGCAACGCTCCCTTGTATTGATTTTCTGAGACTGACAATTACAACGGCATGAGAAAGACACTCGAGCGACTAGATAAAATCATAACCCGGCATAACACTGGTTATTTAAACCTTTTTATCTCGAACTATGCTAATATGATAGTGCATTTGGATCTTTCCAAATTGAAAAGCCTAAGCAAAATCGGGCAGAGCTTCCTCTTATTTTTTATCCAAAATCCTAGCTAAAACCCTAATCTAATTTTTTCCTGATTTCGAATGTTCCAAGACTACAGAATCTGGAATAGTTGAAAGAAAAAGCAAAACTGAAGGCTTGAGTTTTTTCTCTCTAAGGCTTTTTTAAGTTTCTGCAAAATATATGGCAATTTGATTTTTCTTCTTTGAGAACAAGAGAAAGAAAGAAGAAGACTTAAGAGCTAAGTAAGTTAACATCCTAAAAACAATCAGCTCCAAAAATTCTGTCTTAAACGTCTCCAAAACAAATCTCCTCCCAATTATGAAATTCCAACCCCATTTATTGACTTTTGGGGTTATTGACACCCCAAAGAGGAGAAAGAGGAAAAAAAACGCTACCCAAAAAAAAAAAAATTGTTGATGTCATGCTAACATCAGCCCAAAAAAAATTGTCAAATTGCCATTGTATTTTAAAATGCACTAAAATGTTACTTCTTGATCCCGAACCTCTAAACGAACTCGGATTTAACCACGGATATAGTTAATGGAGTCGTATTGTCGAAACGATCAATTTGAGTATAATTTTAGATTTATTAACACGTCGGCTCGCAAATCTAGCTCCTGAGTAATCACCGGTACATCACTACATCCCTTAAAAAGGCCACTTCTTAAGTTATCAAACTTGAATTTGACCACCAATAGAGTCAATGGACTTGTATCATTGAGACGATAAATAATATATACATATATATGTATACGTATGTATGTATGTATGTATGTATGTATGTATGTATGTATATGTATGTATATGTATGTATGTATATGTATATATGTACACGCACACATATATGGCACATCTCTCTCTATCTCCGACTCTCTCTCTCACACCTCCCTTCCATCACCCGACCAAACCCACACCCATCCTCTCCCATCAACCACAGCTCCTCTCCCATCCCCATCAGGCCATCATCACCTACAACTATCATGGCTACCCCTATGTCAAACCCTCCAGCAGTGGATTATTGCCAACCCATCACCATTGCCCACTCTTCGTCCTCTTTTGGCTATAAATAGTAGCCCTTCCCCTCACCAATTCACACCAAGCCTCTGGAGCTGAATTGTCTCACCAATTCACACCAATTCACACCGAACTCCGCCGAATCGACGAACTCCGCCGAACCGACGAACTCCGCCGAACCGAGTCGGCAATCGAAACCCATTCGAACCTCTGCCAAACTTTGAACCAACTATAAGCCCCTCATTTTGAATCCACTTTGAGTGGTTTGGTAGAATATTAGGCTTAAAGATGCATCATCAGAGAAGAAATCACGAGTTGCAGAGACTGTCGTGAAATCCTAGTTTCGATCGACAATCTAAATTTCAAGTTGTTTGCTAGTCTGGACGATCAGATGTACGATCAAATAGACTTCCAGATAGGGTTTTGATTGGAATTAGAATTGCTTTTGATATATTCAATTATACCCAATATTTTTATTATTTACAGATTGTACCCTTATTAATATTATATTATAATTTAAAGAATTTATTTTATTATTATTGTTATTATAATTAAACTTTTCCCTACTTTACATAAGAATTAAACTATTATTATTATCAATTATCAATTAAATTAATTTTATGAAAACCTACGTTATAATTCTTTTTGAAAACCCACATTACAATTTTAACTTGCACAAAAATATACTTGTCTTGTATTATATCATTAAACAACTTTTTATAATAAATTAAACAAATATTTATTTATTACATATATCAAACTTATTGTTACGTAATTACATTTCAATTATTTAAATGCTTGTGTCTTGATTATATGATCTCGATATGATAGTTATTAGTTGAATGATATCATGAATTCACTCTGATCATTTAGACCTTAACTTAACAAAACATGCACATTCCATGAATAAAGATACTCACGCTAAGTTGTCATTTAATTCAAATAATCTAGGTCCCGATAGACCACAAAGGATTTAAAATATGTTAGGGTACACTTAACGTACACATGACCATAAAATAAACTAGTTTCTAAAACTAGTTAATGTCATATTCATTACATACCATTTCGTCTCAATTTCATTGCATGCTTTACTTATTTGAACTACTGTCTTTCAAATACTTATGTTATAATTGAGCATGATGATAGAATTGATCAATGTTACAAAATCATACACTCTGACTATTTGGACGACGATTTATTATTGGTACTCAGGGAGTTCCGTAGATACCCGAACGTAAACACGCTAATAATAATATACAATTAGTGGTTGTGGATATATTCGTCGTGGAAATATTATTCGTGTCTTGTAGCTGTGATGCGACATAAACCGAGTTTTGACTTTAACCAAAATATGTGATAGACTCAAGTTTTGTATTACCCAAGTGCTATAATTTAGCCATGTCATGCATTTAGCCAAGTTACACTTGAGCTGAAGTTATATTTAGTTCTATCGTGCTCTTTAATCTAAGGACCTTTTAGCATAAACTTTAAACTTATATTATTTCGGCACGATAACGACAAGATATAATGCTAGGAATAGCATATTGATTGGGAACATGACGACCGAAAAATGGTGTGGTTGGGGAGCACGGTGGTCGGGGAGCATCAGTTAGTCGGGTGGTCGGGATCGTTATCATTCAGGAGCATCATACTAGACTTCATTGATGTTAGAAATGTTGATTCGAAATACATGACGAAGTCAATGATGTTAGAAAAGCCTATTTGAAATAAATGACGAGGTCATTTTTGGAACTATTGATGGAATTATATGACGTAGTCATACTTTAGAATATTTGATTCGAGTCGAGAACTCATAGAACGTTTGGAATTGATATTCACTGTGATATTTACTCTCATGATTTTAATTACTCTATTTCAATTAGAGTATATAGTTATTGTTTCTGCATTTATCATATCGCATGATTAGAGTTTAAATATTTTCATACTCTGAACATTGCACATCATGTTATTATGCTAAAACATTTATAAGGAAACTTAATGGTAAGGAAACTTTCTGAGTGTCAAAACTCATGGTGCAACTTTCTCCAGCCCCTGGTGTTTCATACCAGGTACTGATGACGACAGAGTAAAATCGAATTATCCACCTCACGACGACGCTTACCTCGAAGAAGACCCAGTAGAGCCGTGGTTTACTTAAATTAGTCTAGATTTCTCTAACTTTGTTATAAAATCTTTTTGATGTAAAATAGTCTTTTTGAACGTATTTTAACTGTATCTTGTATTAAACTCGTATTTCAATATAATGATAGTATTTTAGTTACTTCACTCTTTTTATTAATGTGTCCAAAATTTAGAATGTTACAGGTACTCATACTATACATGAGAGCATGAAAAATACATTAGCGAATTTTGATTCATCATCAAATGTGAAAATTATGATAAGAATAGTTTTTAATTTGTAGAGAAGTTTGAAATTGTTTATTTTTAAGTTGGAAAACAAATGGAGCGGAATAAAAATAAAAGTATTGATTTTTATTTTGTGGTATGTTTTATGTGTCATACACGTGTTTAGTATATCATATAAATCTTGCAATTGCACAAATTACAAAACTAATGCACCATACAAGTTGTTGGCTTTTCATCAGCATTTGCGCAGATCGAGGAAGTAGCAATAGTTGAAGTTAAAATTGGAAGGAGAACCCCACAAATTCTTATCCATATCCTATTCATGGACCATGTTTAGGTCCATAAAGATCTAACTATATGGGGTTGAAAAGCTGTTAGCTCTTTATTTCTTTGTTTAGTTGTGTTGTAAAAAAATTCTGTGTTCTTTCTGTAGAGCTCACTTGACGAGAACAAACTTATAACCACCAGATCAATCTCAAAAGAACAATGGAATACGCAAGATTTCAAGAAGCGAAAGTTTACTCACATGACTTGAGACGTCTCAGACATCCATTTAAAATAAATACAAGCAAAACAATACCTAGAGTGAGAGGTGCTTAAACAAATGCTTCCACAAGTACTTAAGCATGATCAAAGACTAATGCTAGTTATCGATCTCCCTATCCTGCCATTTCAGCATCATGTGGCCTTCTCAAAGATCGTTACGAGCCTCTTCTTTTTCTTTCCTATTGCTTGTCTTATACTGATGGAGCCAAAATCTCTTAGTTCCTAATGGGGTCCGTTAGCCACTAGTTGCCTAGTTGAGCCTATTGAATCAACCCATTATTGCCTTGGGATGCAAAGCCCAATGAAATTCGACCCGGGCCATAGAATTTACACGAGAAGCCTACCCAAACACTTGAGCCTCATCAGTTTTTCAGTGCAAGCCCATTCACCAAACACAATCCACTTAGCTCATGTAAATTGTGCAAGGCAAAGCAAATAGACTCGAGGTTCTGTTAAAATGAGCCAGTAATCAGACTCGAGGGAAAAGTGACTCTTTAAGTTACTAAAATCTACTTGGCTCATTAATGGAATTGCTACTATTTTCTCTTGTTGGAAGTCAGCTGAGCCTTTGAGGACAGTAACATCAATTCATTCATTACATCACAACAAACTTATGATTCAGCAACCAGAACTACATAACTTTCTATATACCTTGTATAGTTTCTGGAAATCTATCACTTACAACCAGAAGCTTCAAAGCCCGGGAAT
>JABCMJ010005222.1:0-18639 GCA_014822125.1 Arbutus unedo | reverse complement strand
TTTGCTTAAATTTATTATTATTTTTTTAACTGCAATCCTTCATCCCGATAGCTATACAAACACTGACGGTCCAAATTGTAGAATACAATAAATGTCATTTCGATCACGATAATCTATCGTGAAAAAAAAAAATTAACCCCCATTACTTAGCTATGAAGTAACGAATTTTTGCCTTTATTAATTTAATTTTACGTAAAACAGAAAGAAAATAGCAGTAACTGTTACGGGAAGACGGGAAAGGGGAATAAAGCAATAAATGTTAAGGGATTTGGGGAAGGGAAATAAAGCAATAAATGTTAAGGGATTTGGGGAAGGGAATAAAGCAAGAAGTTAACTTTAACAGGTGTTGATGCAATCGAGCAATATAACGATAGTGTAAATAAAGAAGAAAAGACAAAAAAAATGACATTCTGACATTCTAGAAATGCGGACAAGAAATCTCTAGAAATGAACTAGAAATTTCTAGAGTTGCGGATTAGATATGCGAATATTAATATTTATAAGTGTAATATTTACACTGATAAAAAAATAAAAATTAAATAAATAGAGTAGAAATTAAATAATCAAAGCAGAAATTAAATAAGAAAGATAGAAATTTGAATGAAACGGCTGTTACAGCGCTACCTTGTATTGATATTAAAATTTGTCAATTACAAGTGAAATAAAACACGAAAGACTAGGTTAAACCATAAACTGACGTAACAACGGATATTAGATCCTGTTGATAACCTGAGCTATACTAAAGCGAAAGTATTTCCGGATCTTTCTGATAGTAGAAATTAAAATGGGCAGAACCTCTACTTGTATTTGGACCAAAATCCTAATTAAAAAATCCTAACCCTAATTTCGTTCTGATATCGAGCGTTCGGAGTTAAAAAGCTAAGAACGGCTCAAATGCAAAACACTCGAAGAATTTCTGAGAGTAAAAATGCTCTCTGTTTTTACTATGGGAAACGGAAAAACGAAAGAGGGAGAAGAGAGAACGAAAATAAAACTATTTGCTCTCTGATTTTTGTGCAAGGCTTCGTTTCTGACTCGGAAAATATTTTCTCGCGAGGGAAGAGAGGTTTGGCTAAATCTAGGGTAAAAAAAAGAATCTGATCCTTGAGCAATTGGCTGACCCTCATATTTATAGAGGACATTAACCAATCACGTTTAACCTTCTTACAAAGTAATTACCACTTAGTAATTATTTTCTACCACCACTTGGTTGAAATTTTCACCTCAGGCCATACCTGTGCTGCGCCTAAGAAGCGCCCAAATTGCGTCATATGACATCATCATGCTAAAAATTACACTTGCACTCATAGTTCTTTTACGTATACTGAAATGCTGATTTCTGACGAAGAAACTTCAAACAAACTCAGATCGGATCACGGATACATCCGTTGAACTCGTATCGACGTACTGATCAATAATATGTATTCCTTGAAATTTTAAAAAATATTGTCTCGTAAATCATGCATTCATATCGTTCCAATTGTTCACTAATTATTTAAAATATCTTCTGAGAAATCTATGCCCCCACTTGCGCCAAAGGCCTAAGA
The DNA here is from genome assembly GCA_014822125.1 of Arbutus unedo. Taxonomy (NCBI): domain Eukaryota; kingdom Viridiplantae; phylum Streptophyta; class Magnoliopsida; order Ericales; family Ericaceae; genus Arbutus; species Arbutus unedo. Next base: position 17,092 of record JABCMJ010005222.1, on the reverse strand, counting down.
TGTGCCCAACATGCGTCTAATGTCAGCAAGCATGTTGAAAATTTACCAAAATACCCCTGCTCACTTGTATGCGCATTGAAATACTGATTTCTGACGAGAAAAATTCAAACGAACTCAGATTGGACCACAGATACAGCCGTTGAACTCGTATCGATGCGCTGGTCAATAATATGTGCGTCTTGAAGTTTGAAATCATCAACTCAGAAATCGTGCTCCCGAGGTCCCGTTCAGAACAACTAAAAACTTTCAGCGTTGTCTGTTTTTGCCCTAATCAATGTCAATAGACTTCTATCGCTGCACTGGTCACTAGTATGAAGTTCTCATGATTTGAAGAAATTATCTCGTAAATGGTACTCTCGGACCTTTGTTTGTGCAAGGGAAAAATGGTATTTTTTTGCACAAGTTCTTTTGAGCTCATTCTAATAGCATATTTCATGATAGTTTGAACGGTGGGACAAAATATGATATTATTAATACATATACATATTAAGAGTATGAGAGGTAACTGAGTAAGAATATACACTAATCAGTAACAAGATACCGTGTTACATAGATATTAAAGCGCCCTGTGGACTATTTAAATTAATCAAATATCCTGGAATAGTCTTTCTCGTAACGCTACAGACAGGATACGAGGGGTTGGGGTCTACAGCTTGGCGAATGATAAGCACTAGACAAACATATATATCTAGCTCGATTAAGGTTACCTTAATTATTGTACTATTTTTTTAATTTTTATTCAAATTTTTTTTTGTTTGTTAATTATACGTTAAATTCTTATAGATTATTGATTCGTTTCAATAAGGAAAAATAAAAAGTAAAAGATTATGCTCAAACTTTTAAAAATGTTAATATAGGCAAAAATTATTTAAAACATTAAATTAGTTTTGTCTTTTCCAATTTTTTTAAAAAATTGGTTCATATTTGTTTATGTTCTTAAAATCTTGCGGTAAAACAAACAAATAATCCATACAAATTTAAAGCAAAACTAAAAAAATGAAAACAAAAAATGATTCCAAAGAAGAATTAGGCTAAATCCAGGGAGAGAAATTCTGTATGATATGAAATTCAATTTTAGATCGGCTTATACCGGATTTTACTCTCCCATATGGTAGGTAATGAGTTGGAAGCTGATCCATTAAAATTAGAGTTAGTTGTCACCTATCGTACCATATAGGCTAGTATATCTCGTACCTGTCTCACAGCGGTATCAAATAGTCGGCGTACAGTTTCGGCCATCCTACTAACCCGTTTCAGTCTGTTTCGACCGATACTAGTTGTTATCAGCCGATACCATATTGGTCTGTAGTTGTTTTTTTTCTTAATTTTAATTATTATTTTTGAATAATTAGACATATATAAACTGAAATGAAAATTATCTCATTTTGTATTTGGTGATTTGGTCTTTAGTTGTGAAACTTTGTTTTATATGTCCAATGCGATTTTTTGTTAAAAAAATATTATTTGAGAAATGTATATAATTAATTTCAATGATAAATCCGAAACGGTACACCGATAGCGATACATGTCCAACTAACAAAATTGATACGCGTGCCGGTTATAAATATTATTTTTGTGGATTATTAATTTGTCTCGACGAGAGATTTCAGAAAGGTTATAAATAATTGATCAAATTTAAAAAAAAGTTTAGAAAAGATAAAAATAATTTAAAAACATGATTTTTGTGTGCTTATTTATTGTTTTTAGTGATTTTTTTTTAGTTTTTAAACATAATTTTATACTTTTTAGATTTGTCTCATCAAAATGAAATAATAATTCACAAAAAATTGAAATCAAAACAATAAATGTAAAAAAAAGTTAAATAAAAACAAAACTTAATTATGAATAATTAAGTTAAGTAAAATTGGGCCCATGTTTTTAAGAAATATTAGGCGTTGTACCATATGATTGAATATCTGTCGACATCGTGATCTCTTGGAGTTTACGAAACTCGTACCATATGATCCAATCCACTGAATTTAACGAAACATTTAGTCCAAGAGAGCAGCTTGATTGGAGACAATAGTATTAAATGACCCCCAGACATTGTGTGCAAGAAGCAACCTGCTTGAACATGGTACTCACTTCAATTTCTTGGAATCCATTCATATTTCTAGACAGATCGGTAGTGTTGCAAGAGCATCTGCATCAAATTTTTCAAACCTTTTTGTTCTCGAGTTTGAGGAGCAATTCTTTCAAAGAGCTCCTCACATTAGCCTTCCTTCATCTTATCCCTATTTACCAAAAGTTACAGTAACTTCCAAGTTTAAGGAGCAATTGTAGCGTCTTAAGAGTTTGTTTTTATTTCTTTCTTCTCCATTGTGAGCTGTTGTGACTAATTCCTTGTGTAGTTTAGGCAAAATCATATTCTTTGCAGTCAAATTGCTTAGTTGCCAGCAGGGAAGTCAATTTTGATAGGAAAGATAAATTTTATTATGGGGTATTTGAAGGAAAATAGCCATGTGTTCCGGTAGTTCAAGAGAACTTGAAATAGCCTTTTGTTCCTATTAGTGTTTTAGTATTTCATTTCGTTTTTTATGGCTGCAAATGTGTTTAGCGTTTATGTTTTTGGCGAAAAAAAAAACATTTGAATTGAAAATAAAAGGGAAAAAAAGAATATTTTAATAAAATAGGAATAGAATAGAAGGTTCCAATGATCCTTTTGAGGATTTGGGTCACAACAAACCTAGTGGTTCTATGTTGAATGGCAATCAGTCCTATGCTGACAAAGTCAAGGGCACTAATCTCCCAAATACAAAGACTTAGACGCCTCTTCAAGTCCAAGAGATGGGTATTGATTGGCTGTGGAGAAGCATTTCTGGAAGCTCCTCATTGCTTCCAATCAATTAAAGACACCATCAGCAACTATTTGGGATCTCATATTGAAGTTAGATTTGCAAGGGGTGCTACATACACATCATTTTTGCACATCATTTTTACACATAATTTAAAACTACGACATTTTGTGTTGAGGAAGACCCAAATATATGTTGAGCAATAATGGTGTAAAAGTGATGTGTGTGTATCATTTTTGTTAAATGTTCTTGTCACTTTCACCTCTCTAGCAGAGATGCAATCTACACTTACAGGAGATAAACATTCTTATCTCAATGTCTGGTTATCAAAGTTTTCTAAGTGGCATCCAAATCTTGAGTCACAACCTCAACGCTTCATAGGGCTGAACTGTTATGGCGTTCCCATTTAATTGTGGAACCCAGTAACATTTTCAAAAATTGGGAGTCTCTGGGGGGAGGTCTCATCTATTGAAGAACAGACTATCAGAGCTATGGATTTCTCTGTTGGGAAGGTTCATATATTAACCTCTTGTTTTGACTTCATTAATACTACGATAAAGCTAGAATGCGAGGGAGTGCTATATCTAGTCAAAATCACTGCATAGAGCCCTCAACAACATCTCTAATCGCTCATGCTTATGTATTAAGCAGTCCATAACAGTTGTAGAGAGGACAAAAGTCCTGAGGTTGAAGAACGAGAAATAGTTCAAAAAAGGACAAAAAAAGGGGCAAAACACTGTCATCAATAAGGAAAGATTTTAATTCCGAATCAACAACTATGTGGAAGGGAAGTCACTATCACCTTCCTATGTTCAAGACTCCTATCACGGCTCAACCCATTTGCATGAACATGCTGCAGGCAAGTACTTTACCATTAATGATAAGGAGGTTGGAGGGGATCAAGACAACAACCAGGGCATTGCTGGCAACCATGTGATGGATGGAAGTGTCTCCATAATAGGGGTGCACTCTGATGATAAGGTGGCAGAGCCCAATTTTGGGCTGGCAGTTGTGGGCCTTTGTTATGGGCCTGCTTCAGAAGCTGGAGTTTCATCCTTCACTGATTCAGTAAGTCCTAATATTGAGAAGCATGACAATCCTCAAGGCCAATGTCATCCTTCTGCAAACAACAAGAAAAGACATAAGAGAAACAAAAAGCAGGTATTAGAAATTATGGGGAGCCTGAGCAATATTCTAAAAAAGGTAAAAAGCCCATGAGATGTAGATCGAAACAGTTTACCTTTAGACCTGTAGCAACAGCGGCTCAAGTAATGGTATCCAACTCTCTTTCTACTGATGATCTCAACAACAGGAACAGACTAATTCTCAAGGAGGCACACCTCAACTGGGACCTATGCAAGAAATTGGGCATCAAAGCTTAGGGGGAGGAAGACAAAGTTATTAGCAAACTAACTATGATGGAAGCTATTGATGCAGAGAATGCAGATAAGACAAAGCTTAAGGGGAAGGAGGTTGTAGTCTAAATCAACTAACTCTTCAAGTTTTTGGTGTTTTTATCTATTTCTCTATGTTTATTTTGTCATGGAATGTTAGAGGGTTGGGCAACCCAAATAAGAAAAGGAGGGTTAAGGAGGTGATTTCATCTAATATAGCTAACATTGTTCTTCTCCAAGAAACAAAAAAAATTAAACTTGAACAAGGTGTGGGTCAAATCCATCTGGGGGAATGATTCTTTTAACTATGTGGATGTAGATGCTGGCGGTTTAACCGAGGGCTTATTGTGTATTTGGGATCTTGCTATTTTTCAAGCCTTGTCTTATTGTGCCTCAAAATCTTTCATAGTCTTGGAAGAGATTTTGAAAGGGATTTTCCATCGTGTCCTTGTCAATGTCTATGCTCCAATGATCTAGCTAGTAGCAGACCCACTTGGGAAAGTTTCCTAAGAATTAAACCAAACTTTCCGCACCTTTAGTGTTTAGGGGGAGATTGCAATGAGATCACTAAGATTGGGGAAAAAGGGGCAAGGTTAGAAAAGACAGAGGGATGTTGGATTTCATCAAATTTATAGAAGACATGGAGTTAATGGACTTGCCTCTATATGGAAGAAAATTCACTTGGGCTGGCTTTGAGGCAAATGAAAGATGGAGCAGGATCGATAGATTTCTATTGCATCCTGAATGGTTTGAGTCCTTCAGTTTCAAGCAATGGGGTCTCAGCAGAATACTCTTAGATCATTGCCCAATCTTTCTCAAAGAGGATTTTAGGGATTGGGGGTCTAAGCCTTTCAAATTCTACAATGCTTGGGCGAGGCATACTGATTTCCAAGTTGTGGTCAAGGAGACTTGGGAGGGAATGTAGGAGGTGGGTTAGGCTGGCTTCATCTTTTCACAGAAGTTAAGATATCGTAAGTCTGATTTGAAAGAGTGGAGTAAGAAGGATTTTTTCAATATAAGATTGAATTTGGAAGAGGCAGCTCTAATTATTTCAAGGTTGGATCTTAAAATAGAGGACGACCCATTATCAGCAGTCGATTCTACCCAAATCATCGAAGCTAGGAAAGATTATTGGAAACATAGCAGAACTTTGGAGTGGTTTTGGTTGCGAAATTCAAGGCTTTCTTGGAATCTAAAAGGGGATAAAAATACCAAGTTCTTCCACTTAGTGGCGTCAAGTAGGCAGAGAAGGAATATGATAAATGCTATTCCCGTGCCAAGGGGGCTAATTCACAATCCAACGCTGATCAGACAAGGTTTTTTTTTATCACTTTTCCTCAGCTTTCAAAGAAGATGGGCCTATTAGACCTTTCCTTTCTTTAGACAACCCAACCACCATCCCTATCTCTAGGGGGAGGTCCTCATCTCTCCCTTTTATGCGGATGAAGTATTGGGGTTTCATTTCTAAAAGTGATGGAAACAAAGCTCCGGGACTGGATGAGTTTAATCTCTTGTTCTTTCAGTCTTTTTGGCACACCATTAAGAGTAACTTGATATAATTCCCAAGAGTTCCATCTGAATAGTAAGTTAGTTAAGGATATCAACTCAGCCTTCATAACTCTTATCCCCAAGGTAGATAATCTTTCACGTCTTGGGGATTATAGACCCATCAGCTTGATTGGGAGTTCTTATAAAATCCTAGCTAAGGTTTTGGCCAATAGGCTAGCAACTGTTATCCCTATTTTGATAGAAAAATTCCAATCAGCGTTTGTTGGGGGGAAAGGCATTCAGGATGGGATTTTGGTGGCCAACGAAGTGATGCACTTTTGGAACGAAAGAAGGAAAAATGGTTTAATCATCAAGTTGGATTTTGAGAAAGCTTACGACAATTTAAATTAGAATGTGTCTCTCTTCCTCCTATCTTTCAATCTTGGTCAACGGCTCTCCTACAACCGAATTCCCTATGGAGAAGGGAGTCAGACAAGGAGATCCATTATCTCCTTTCTTATACATCCTAGCAGTTAAAGGTCTTAATGTGTTGTTATCCAGTGCTAGGGATCTAAATTTGATTAGAGGTGCCATGAAAGACCCTTTATCTGGTAATCTAACCCACCTATAATTCGCAGGCGATACCATCCTTTTTTGCGAAGGAGATGTCGAGGAAGTAAGGGCCCTCAAGAGGATCCTAAGAGATTTTGAAGTTGTTTCTGGGTTGAAAATAAATTACCAGAAGTCGGCTGTATGCGGAGTGGGCAGGGATATGAGTTTTCTCTCCTCTTGTACGAGGATCTTGGGATGTAAACAAACAACTCTACCTTTTAACTATTTGGAAATGCCTTTGGGGGATAACCCAATTAGAAATTTACAAGCTGGAAAAGGAAACTTTTATCTTTTGGAGGGAGACTGACTCTAATCAAATCCGTGTTATGCAGCCTCCCAATATATTACCTCTCACTTTTTAAGTTGCCATCCAAAGTAGTGAAGGAGTTGGACAAGATTCATCGAAAATTGCTATGGGGAGGTTCAGAAGGGGAGAAAAAATTGAATCTAGTTAAATAGAAGAAGGTTGTAATTGAAAAGGACAAAGGGGGCTTGGGCATTAGGGATTGTAGGCTAATGAATTTGGCCCTTTTGCTAAAGTGGTGGTGGAGGTTGGCTAAGGAGAAACAGAGCCTATGAAGACTAGTGTTGTGTGATGTGAATAATATTTCTGCTGATTCCTGGTTCCCAAATCAAGTTCGCTCTAACAGAGCATCTCCTATTTGGAAAGGTATTCTCAAGATGGCTACAACATACCCAACTACCTTCCAAGCATACATGGCTAACATCAGTTTCACGGTGGGGAATGGGGCTAACATCAAATTTTGGTTAGATGATTGGGCGCATTTGGGTCAACCCCTATCCTCTCTCTATCCAAGCCTATTCCAAGTGGTAGAAAACAAGCATCTTAATCTAGCCACTCTATTCCAAGCACGTTCGATGGGGGAAGGGCCACACTTCAGAAGGCCATTGTATTCTTGGGAGGAGGATGACATGTCTAATTTGTCTTCTTTCTGAATTAACCAGAACCAACTTAGTTCAGAAAGGGAGGATGAATTAGAGTGGAAGGGGAAGTCAAGGGCAGTATTTAAGGTTAAAGATTTATGCAAAATTGCGTCTTCTCAGTTCGGTCTTGACCTTATTCCTCCACCAAGAGTAAGACCTACACTTCTAAGGTTTGTTGCTTTGTCAGCTAGCTTGGTTAGGAAGTATTAAAACAGGTGAGCTTCTATTACTAAGGGGCATCATCGAGCCCAAATGGGCAAGGTGTAAATTTTGTGATCAGGAACTGGAAACTCAAGATCATCTCATACTTCATTGTTCTCAAGTATGGATGATATGGTGTATAGTAATTTCGTGGTGGGGTGTGTCATGGGTGCCTCCTAATTCGGTCTTAGATCTGCTAACCTGGTGGTCTAACTAGCGATTTCGCAGCAACTCAAGCGCAGCAGCAAAATTCCTATGGTACTCGATCCTTTCAATGTTCATATGGTCGATCTGGAAGCTTAGAAACCACACCCTTTTCCATGGCAAAAGTGCCAGATGGGACAGGTTCCTTGATGAAGTCAAATTCCGATGGATTTTCTAGGTCTTCGACCACCACAAGAACGCCGCTCTATCCTGTAGCGATATCTTCTACAATTTGCAGGGTCTCCTCCAGTGTGCTCAATTTCTGTGACTGCATCAAGCTCTGATCTCAATTTTTGGATTTTCAGGATGGGGTTTAGGGTTGGTAGTAATTAAGGAGGTGGGTAGGTTCCTTTAATTTTTTGGATAAGTGTGGTGCTCTGTTTCAACAGATGGCGTAATGGGGTCTAAGGTAGTTGGGATATAGTGTGTAGCATTTTTTGTGTGGTTGGATTTGGTTCAACACCACTTTTTGTTTCTTGTATTTTTTGCAATTTATTTCCTTTAATAAATATGCCTTTTGCTGTTCAAAAAAAAAATAATGCAAAGGGAATACTGAATGCCTAATGACAAAGACTAGTAGAGGCTCATCAGTGTGGAGGGGAATAATCACTATTTAGCACAAAGGTCTAGGAATATTTGAGATGTTCATGAGTAAGTTAAGATTCAGAGTAGGGAATGAAGAGAGTATCAGTATTTGGAAGGATAGATGGGATCCAAATGGACAATTGTGGTCCGCGCTCCAAATTTCTCACCATGTTCTAGATTGTGCGAAATAAGCATGAAAGACTGTCAACCCTACTTCAAACACCAAGGAGGGGGGGTGGAAGAAGCTTTAAACCTCATAAGAGCCTTATATTCATGGGAGAAGGAGGAATTGAACTCTCTAATTTCATGCTAGGAAGGCCTAAGCATCCAAAGTTCAGACAGGGATGACGAATTACAGTGCTCATTACAGTATGAGAAGAAATTGTCTATTAAGGCTATGTGCAGTCTATTGTAAGAATCCAGGGACTAGGACCAAACTTCCCCACCGAAGTGTTTATGGAAGTCAATTTGCCCTCCAAAAGTACAATTCTTTGCATGGGTGGTGTGGAGAGGAAAGGTTAAAACGGCTGAAGTGTTACTACGTAGAGGAATAATCCAGCCCCAACATGCGCAGTGCAAACTCTGTGAGAAGGATCTTAAATCACAAGATCATCATCTTCTATTACATTGCGAGCCGGTTTGGAGATGGTGTGAGATCATCTCGCGGTGGGATATAGCATGAGTGCCTCCTAAATCAATAACAAAGCTACTAACTTAGTGATCCAGTCGGAAGTTCTCAGGCAGATCTGGCAAGTGGGCAAGGTCTTTGTGGCAATCGATCCTGGCGATGATCATCTAGTCCACTTGGAAGCTAAGAAACGACATCCTCTTCAATGGTGGAACTCTTGGTCGAAGTTTCAACAGGATCTCAAGATCAGATGCTTCACCGGAATTCTTGATCATAATATCTCAAGAATAGACCTCTCTCTTGGAGACATCATGTATTACTCCAAAGGGATCATTCATGGTGGTCAAATCTTGTAATTTGGCGAAATCGGAAAAGAGAAGTGTTGGAGGTTTGCGCTTCGTTTCATCGAAGCTCAATCTCAGGGGAATGGGATAAGCTCTATTTTAGGGCTTTATTTGGTTTTGGGGTAGGTGTATTTTAATGCGTTGGTGTTAGTTTGTGGTTGGGATCTCACCAGCCTAAGGCTTGTACCATATGTCTGTAACTTTCTTAACTTTCTTTATTTAATATTATCTCTAACTTTGCCATTTAAAAAAAAAACAATTGTGCACCTCAAAGTTCTCCAAAAATGACACTATGTTAAACTACATTGCATCTTCAAGAGAAAGTGTTGTTATTGTAACACTTCATTTTTGTCGAATTCCTATAATATAGTTGGGTTATCTGCAAAAAGAAAAATGCATAAAAAACAAAAAAAATACTTTGCGAGATATATTTTAATGTGTGAACTTATACTTAAACTTTGAAAAGTGAGAAATAAAAAATTAAATGAAGAATTAGTGTTTGGAAAGTCTACTACTGTACTACAATTCTAAGACTCTAAATATACTTAGAACATAGAAAATTTTCTAAATTTTAATATTTCATGTATCCGCTGATCAATTTAGTCTTTAAATTTTGGGTAAATATCACACACTTCCCTTGAGATTTTAGATATAATCATTGTCCTTATCTCAATTTCTGACAATTTTACCATCCTCTCTTGCTTAACAAAATATCTATTTCCCACTCTCCTCTTGTTTGTTTGCGGTCATGATCCGTGAGTGAACGCTAATGTAAGCCTACAAAACTTTGCGAAATCTTATTTTACCCCTCCCTCACTCTCTCTCTCTCTTTTATATATATTTCAAATTCATTTCTCTTCTTCCCCCCTCTCTCCTTAACATCAAAAATGGGTTTGTAAAAGCATTATAATTTGATGGCTTCTTATAACCCACCCTAACATTAAATACGGGTAATGGGTATTTGTAAAAGCATGCGTAGTATGCCTTCTTAAAGCAACGCTTCGATAAAGCTCAATCCCCATAACTTTGGAAAGAAAACTTATTTCACATCCAATAGGCAATATGCACAGCAAGCAGGATAAATATAAATAATAAAAGAAATTCGGACTACTCCTATACGAATTTTTTTTTATATATAATTACACTGCTTGCTATATTGCATGTGAAACACGTTTTCTTTCCGATGCTATAAATAGGGATTGAGCTTTATTGAAGAGTTGTTTTAAGATCGCATACGAGAGAGAGAGAGAGAGAGAGAGCGAGAGAGAGAGAGAGAGAATGGTGAGAACACCAAGCATTGGCAAAGATGGAATGAAGAAAGGTGCATGGAGCCCAGAAGAAGATATCAAATTGAGAGCTTATGTTCAGAGATATGGCCATTGGAACTGGCGTGAACTTCCCAAATTTGCCGGTAGAGATACCCCCTCCTCTCTCTCTACCCTCTGTGTATCAATTTACATCTTGGTGTGTGTGGCGATGTAGTTAGAAGACATCGCCGCGTGAAACCCATAAAAATTGGAGTGATCGTCAATTTTGTTGGTCTTTTTGATAACTTGTTTACAATCTGTATTATTGATCTAGATATTTCAGACATCAAATTATACTTTATTGCCTAAACAATAGTATGCAAAATGAGCAGATATAGCAATATATTGAATGGATTAATGACAGTGGGTTGGTGATGCATGTGTATCAGGTCTGTCTAGATGCGGCAGGAGCTGCAGATTCCGGTGGATGCAGTACCTGCGTCCAAATGTGAAACGGGGGAAATTCACCAAAGAAGAAGAGGATCTTCTCTTAAATTTACATGAACAGCTCGGAAATAAGTAAGAATATTGACTTGTTAATTTTTTTTTTTTTTTTTGCTTATAACTCCTAGTGTTCAAGTATTGGGAGCTCAATTCCCTAGTCTACTAGCGGAGGCAGGAGCAGAACTAGGATTCGATATTTGGGGGCGCCAAGATTGTTTTTAGAGAAAGAGAGAGAATTGATTATAATTTGGGAGAGCTGAAACATATGTTTTTTAAAAAAATTCAAAATTTATACCTACGTCTTAAATTTTTTTGAAAATTTGTTGGGGGGGGGGGTGGAACCCGCGGTCTCTATGTAGTTTTTTTGTTTTAATTAGCAAAAGCAAAGATATATTTCATGAAAGGACATGTTATAACAAATAGCCAAGTCTCCATGTAGTTTCTCCCTTGAGCGGAGGCACAAAGTAAAGTCAGAGCAAGGTTCTCTGTGGACAACCACAAGGGAAGGTTCAATAGAAGAAGATAGAGTGACTAAAGGATTTGCCCTCTAAGGTTACAAGGTCAAATTCCAACCAAAACCACTCAGCAGGGGTCATCGGAAATTTGTTCGGTCATTAACTTCCCTCAGAACTAATCGGCATTAGGTTAGATATAATTTGAAAACCGACTAAATACCTTAGCTATAAAAAAAATATTTTGTATGACTGATCACATAAGAAATAAGAGTAGGTAGGAAGTTTTGCACTTGATATGGTGTCCGCCAAGCCAACCGCTAGGGGTTAGTGACTTGCTAAGTTTGACCTTCGGAAACGAAGAGTAGATTTTGAATGTCATCTTATGAGTCGATCAAATGATACTAGTTTCTTAGCCTTCCAATACCTATACATCAAGATTTATCACTTATTATTTGTAGCTAATATCACCTACTCATTCATCTATAGTGCGTGCCTTAGGAAAAATGTACCAGGTCATGGTCAGATTCTCAAATTGAGCCATAACCGCCGATTCAATTGATCTTTCAAGAATTGAGGAGTAGTTAACATTTTCTTAATTGCATTCGAGGGTGAGTGATCACATCAATTCGAGCAAAAAAAAGATAAAAATGTTGCCTTAGAATCATAATCTCATGTGGTTGTCTGATTTGTAGATGGTCAGCAATTGCGGCAAAGTTACCAGGAAGAACAGATAATGAAGTGAAAAACTACTGGAATACCCACCTGATCAAGAGACACATGCGAGAAAATGAACCCATAGTCGATGTCCCAGAAGATTTATCCAAACAAATGGGTAGTGAACTGACCCCTAATGATTTTACAAATTCATCGCCTCCGCAAATTGTAGAAAGCAATCGTCCGCCGTTCCCAGCAGTACTTCCTTCTGGTGAATTATCCTCCTTGACATGTGATTCTTCACCTTTAGATGGGATAAGTTCATCAGGAACGCTTCAGGAATCGATCGGGAATTTCTGGACTGAACTATTTTCAGAAGATTTATGGGACAGACAAAATGAGTTTTCATTCAATTTGGTGGAGGGAAGGTTGATGTCACCAGATCCAGCTTTTTTTTCCCCAGACAATTTGTTCTACCCAATACGGCAAGATTTTCCAGATAACTGAAAAACTTTCTACTTTTGATGTGTTAGTTACGCCACCTTAATAAGTTGTAATAAACAGTAGCAACATCCAATCAACTGCAGATGTTTGTTGCCATCTGCTGTTTTGTTTTGCCAAGGTGGGAAGTAGAAACATACGGACAGCTAAACCCACTTGAGCAGCGAAGAATGTGTAAAAAGTGCTTCGAATTTAATAAAAACTATATTTAGATTTCTGAATGTGTTATTATTATTTGGATAAATATTTATTTAAATCTTAATTTATTTGACATTATAGAAACTATATCTACTATTCATTAGGCGATGGTTACCAAATTAAAAGAATATATAAATGAATGACCTCGTTGTGAATAAACCTACAATCCATGATCAAATGGTACATTTTTTTTCTCATCAAAATAAATTTATTAATCACAATATACTTGGTATAAGAAGTCTTAGTGAAGTAGTCGTGAAGGGCTGAATCAAATTTGAAACGATGAAACAACATTGAAAATTTGCCGAATTTGTTTTTTTTTTCTCAATTTGCCGAATTTGTTGTTGGTTTCTATTACTAAATTAATGGATACCATTTTGTACCCAGTTGTGGCTTAAGACACTGTTCTACGAATACCATAGTTAAAATTCGTAGAGGGAAATAGAGCAAGTGAAATTATATGGTAATGGAGAGTACGAGAAAACAAACTAAATTAGGAAATTACTAAACTTTTTTATCAGCAAAAAACCACTTTATATGGATAATGTGAAGTTACATGGAATGGCTTATAGCCCATTTGGCAAGAAACCAAAGAAACTACTAAGGCCGAAAACGACAACCCAAACAAACCTCACTGGAGATCCTCAGCTACAACCTAAGCAATCTCACAGCGGCGATATTTCAAGTAAAATCATCAACAGGCACTTCCGGAACTCTGATCTTCCCCTTTGTAATTTGAAAATTACTTATTGGCCGAACACAAAAACCTATTTATGAGGTAACGAGGAAAAAAAACTCGTTTGCTCCAATCAAAATCAAAATTATCTTGTCTTGAACAAATTGGAAAAAGATATACCTGATTGATGCTTCAAATGAGAAATCAAAAATTTTGTTTCTGTTTTTGGAAAAACAAAAAGAAGAAGAAACCAGGTTTTTGACTCATCTGTAATATTAAGTTCTTTCCTTTCTTTTCTTTTTTTTTTTTAAAAAAAAAACAGAAATAAAAAACAAAATTACCTTTGATCTTAGTAAGTTGCATAATGTATGTGACGTTAATTTCCTAATAGTGTTGGGTTGTATATATTGATAATTTTTCCCTAGATATTTTATTTTTTAACTTTATAAAACCCAACTATGCCTGTGGTGAGAACAAGATAAACACGAAGAACAGAGGCAATACAACACAAATATATTTTGTGGAGTGTCCATGGGCCATGGATCACATTTATGCTTACAGTATGTTAGTTCAACAAGCCTTGATTGATAAATAGACCGAGCTAAAAAATGACACAAAGCAAATTAAATACAAAAATAATTGAGACATCTGGCACCGTCCATTTGTCAACTTTAAATTGCGGGTTGTGTCATTCTTTTTATGAGTTGGTGGTCTTTTATCTAGGAATTATTCTTTTTTTTTTTTTTTTTTTTTTTGAAAGAGCTATTGGTTGTGGATTGGGTGTAGAGCTCATCTCCCATTGCGTGTGTGTGTGTGTGTGTGTTTGGTTTTTGTATTTTTGTTCTCTGTGCCCTCTTTGGTATTACTTGTTGATTTGCTTTTTTTGTGCAACATTGTTATCAGCATTGATTTTCATCATGAAAAACATTCTGAACACTTTCAAAGGTTGAATTATTCGTACAAATAGTTCAACCTTTAACGAATAATTCAATCTTTAAAGGTGTTCGATAGAAAATTATTGTTGATAGCAAAATTATTTTTTGTGCGTACTAAATTAGTTGCAGTTGTCATTTATTATTGGATGGCTCCCATCTTAGGCTTCCACGGTCTCCTCCTATTTGTATTCCCAGATTTTATTTGGACAAAACTAATTTTTATCATAGAGGAATTATCACATCTTCTCCTCAGACACAAAATTAAAAAAAAATATATATATATAACTTCTTTAAATTTTTCTTCGTCTTCAATAAATTATTTATGACTCTTGCTTATAATTTCTATTTGTTATATTTCTTTTGTAAATACACATAATTAACTCATAAAATTTCACCAATTTGGCTAAAGAAATAGCGACAATATATAATGCGAAACAATTTTATTGAAACGCATCACAACTAAATGAATCATGCAGTACTGTGGGGAAAATACCTGAATAATCCGAATGAAGTTACCATTGTTGGCCTACCACCAAGTAATACTGAAGGGAATCAAGAACTGCATTCGTCCCTTATCTTCTAGGACACTTTGTACTATAGTCCCTTTCAGTTTTATAAATCCGAACCTTCAAAAGGTATATGGTGACCGCTTGTATTGTTTTCAACCCTGCAGGGAATCATGCACTGTTGGCCCCTTATCTTCTAGGTCACTTAATTTGTACTCTTGTCTCTATCACTGGTATAATAATTATAAAACTGAACCTTGAAAAGGTGTCTGGTGACCACTTTTATTGTTTTCGACCCCGAAGGGAATCATGCACTGTGGGTGTACAGTGTACTACCCCGATTATCCGAAGGTGTTTTCGAAATCCATATATGGATATATATTACTTGTTGTAAAATACAAAGGTACTGTTTTAAATTACAATCATAATCATATTGAATATGAAGTAGTAATTAGCACAAAACAATGTTACAATTCAAAATAAGTTTGAAAAGGGTTGCACAGTTATCTAAAGTTGGCGAAATCACGGCTCGATAGGATCTTCGCCAACATCGTTAATGTAAGTCAAATAGTGTGAGTCTTCCATTCCATGTACGACACCTAGTGTCAAATGTCAAGAGCAACAATAGTACTATAAGCAATAAGACTCAATATACAATCCTACTTATTACTTGTTTTATGTATACTGCTAGTATAATGATGCAAAATTAAATAAAATTGGTAAAAACAAGTATAAGTTTTGACTCCACAAGCCACAATTAATGCTCCCCTAGTAATCTTTCATTGACCACTAGCGAATGTAACCAAAAGCCCTTCAGTATCAAGTTGTCCCACGCAAGGATGGAATTAAAAATTTATTTTATCCTAAGCTATATTTTAAACCAGACTAAAAAATGAATTGGACTGCATGTAATAAGGAGGGCTAAAATTATCTTGACTAAAGTTCTATATATAAAAAAATATATATTTACACCTGAGGTCTAGCCCACCCTAGCAATAAGGTGGCTATACCCTTGGTCCCGCTGAAATCAAATTTCTCACCAACTTAGGCACATGCTAAATTTTCTATAACAACAATGTAGATTTATTTGGCAGTTTAATACGGACATCTCTCATACTCACAATCTTCAATGTTTTTCCATCAGTCAAATACACCTTCCCAAAATTACCAGCAATGTAGTTCTCGATAATTTCTCAGTGTACAGTGATATGAAAAGAAGCTCATAAATCTTACACCCAAGAATCAATTACACTATCAACTGAAAAAATCAAAGCATCTTGAATATCTACTAATCACATTAACAAAAAATTATTGTTTCATTTCTTCGGTTACGTACAGTCCCTTTTATAGTGACTAGTCTTACTACAATTCCAACACTCACCCTAGTATTGTATGTCTCTGTTGATGTTTTGACCCAGATTGATATTTGTTAATCTTTGATATTAATCTTCCCCTGTTATGATTTTTCTTAAAATTCCTACCTCTACTTTCGGAGTTCAAAGCAAAACCCGAACTTGAGGTATATGATTAACTTGTATCTCTCCTGTGTATGTCATCGCTCAAAATTAAATATCAAATATCATCATATTTAAGTTTATTTTTTATAACAGAATTGCTAACCGCCAATCTTATGGATTCCCCATTATTGAGTAGTGAGGCCAACACAATCAATACTATTATTTCATCATCAAAATTAATAGAAATAGATAACAGTTGATTTATAACTATATTAAAATCATTAAGATGATGAATGAGAGTAACTTCAGTCATCTTAAGATTAAATTTTTTATCAAATGCCCTTGTTGTTAGCTGAAAGTTTCTCATACATACTCGATAAAACTGCCATCATACATTGAGTAGTTGTCTCCATCAAAATGTTTTGCACAACTAATTTGACAGAGTCAATCGAGCAATCCCTAGCACTCGTCTATCTAGGATCTTCCACTCATCATCATTCATCTCTTTCGGCCTCGAACCATCAAGAGGTTGATTTCACCCTTAGCATACAGATAATCCTCGATCTGCATCTTCCAATACTCGAAATCGTTGTCATTGAACTTTTCGATCCCTGCGATTCCTCTTCCTTTTTCTTCTTCTCCTGCCATTGATCCCACTCGAACCTGAAAGCTCTGATATCAGTTGTTAGGACACAACGAAAGCAAAAATAGTAAACAATTGCACAATCAAAGCACACGACACAAAGATTTACGTGGTTCCGAG
>JABCMJ010005216.1:0-31184 GCA_014822125.1 Arbutus unedo | reverse complement strand
TTAATTGGCCGATTAATCCGATTTTTAGAACACTGCCAAAGAAGCATACTAGACAGATCCAAGCTAGGTGAGATTTTCAGGTCTGAAGGATTGTCTTGAAGTTTGACCATCTTCTTGGAGTGAAGCAACCACTCAATCCTTGAGTCCAATACAATTGCTTGGAGGCACTTATTCTTAATCTTTTCTTTCTTTCAATGGCAAGGTTGATCTTTTCACGATAATACCAGAAGTAGGGTCATAACTGGAAAGTAAGTGTGTGATAAGGGAGAGGCGACTATGAAGCCTATTAAAAAGCCTAGTGGGGTAGAGATTCTAAAGGTACTTTGACGGTATGAGATGACCACATGGGTGAGAAATGGTCAGCATGCTACATTTAGCAGCATACATGTTTCAGCGATAGCCATTAAAGAATGATTTTGAAACTTTCAGAATGTGGCGCACAGTGATGCCCTTCATGAGTATTAGTTCATGGATCAAAATGTAGTATGGACACTGAAGTTTAGGAGAGCTTTGAAGGATGGAGATGGACTAAGTGAGAAGATTGCTATGGTTCTATTAGGTGTTCAGTTGGGAAATAGGAATCTTTCGTTTGGAGGGTCCTCCAAATGGTATCTGCATGGTCACATACACCTATTGCAAGCTTCTTGAGTACAAGGAGATTGTCTAAGAGGAAACAAATAATGGGACCACAGGCCCCTCGTTACGTATTTAATTTTGCAAGGTCAACAAGGGAGATAATTTTTACCACTGACAATTTGAGGATAAGAAGGCAGGGGAGTTGCATTATCTTTAACTACGTTATTATACAATGAGCTTGATGATTTGGAATTTCCACTATAACTTTTTTGGGCTAGGATAATGTTAAAAGCGATGATAGAAGAGTACTTTTTGGCCTAGTTGCACAGAGAATGTAAGGCGGGGTAATAAAAAGGCTTGAAAGGCAGCTCTTCTATGCACCATATTTAGGAAAAAGAGAAACTGTAGAAGTTTCTAGAGAAAAAGAGTTCTATTTGTAGTTGCGAAGGAACTCTACTGGCATCAATATCCTTCTACCTAAAGAAGACATTCCATTTTGTTTGAATTCTTTTGGGGATCTTCGGGGGGAGTTGTTCATCCCTCTAGATCTCTATGTGGGAGTTTTCTTTTAAGTTTTTCGTAATACCTTTGTATACTCTTTGTTATCACACCCCTTTAGCCTCTTTTCCTTTTAAAAAAACACACAAAATAGCACGCACATGCACACAACTGTCATATCTTTGACACCATTTCTCGTATCATACTATCATTCTAGCAGTTTAAAGGGTTTCCAATGGTTTTGACTAGTAGATATTTGAAAGCACTCTAAATGAAATTTTCTATTTCTTTTCTGGCTTCTTTTCCTTTTGGTAGAATTCTTGTCCTGTCGATGTACTCTGTATAGCTGTTTATTCCAACGTGGTCTTTGCTTTCCATTCAGGGCGGGAAACAAACCTCTGTTACATCACCAGATATCATTGTGAGAGGAGTAGCTCTGCAATATCCAGCCACATATTTGCTCCAATTTTGTTTAAGCTGGTGCGCAACTATCTGTACAAGTATATAATAGCATTGTTTTGCTACTTAAATAAACAGTGTACCAAAAATAAAAACATATTTGATATATAAATTGTTAATAAACAATGTTCTAGTCGGGAGGAATAGGGGCTCTTGGCGCCTAGGTTGACTAGTCAGCGCCTAGATATTAGTCTGTTTTTCCAACATATCTAAAAATATCACCCCCCCACCCCCCCCCCCCCCCCCCCAACCAAAGTTTGACTAAAATAAGATAAGACTAGGCAGAAATGAAATAAGGCAATACACTTCCTATGAACTAGTTATATGTCATGCACTTTTGCAAGTGGAAATATTTGTATCAAATTTGATGAAAATAAGTTGGTTGCACAGAATAGGCAAGTAATATACGTGGTGGAACATAACTTATATGCGTTACTAGGTATTTACGTTCTTATATATGATTTCTACAACTTATAGGTAAATTTCATACATGAAAATTAATAGGAAGTCTTTTCCACTACTGGAGATTTATTTGTTGCACAATCTAATAATCTAATTTGATGGTTATAATATGGTTATTTAAATACACCTCTCGGTAAAAGATTTCGTTGTTGTCCTTTTTTACACATTGATAGCGGATAAGAATTTATTTCTTAAGTTCAACTTTAACCTCATTATGGTACCTTTTTTTTATCAGCTTATTATGCTACCTTTAAAGCTCAATGTATACGATGTCGACCCAAATCTTAAACCACTTACTGTAGTCTTTCACGTGTTCAAAAGGTAAGGCTAATTGCTCTAGTCTTTTTGTTTCTTTTTCAGTTTGATATTAATAAAACTTCCCTTCTATAAATAGTCGAAGTTTTTCCCAGAAAAGAAAACAAGGGAAAAAAGCCGCTTGCAATCCCAAGGCCTATGATTGTATCATACACAATTGATAAAGTTACCCTGCACTATGATTGTACTCTAGTCACCCATAGAGAATATTAAATGGTATCACCAGCTATTTTCTTTGGAATTAGCTCTTATTAAAGTGGTTCTCCTCTTTATAATAATCTCTCCAATGTATAATTCAACAGTTCAATTTAATATAGTTATTTACATGATAACCAATTGAAAGAAAGGCAAAATCAAGAAAGATGAACAGAAACAATTTAGGCTTTGAGGAACAACTAAATTGTTTTCCTTAAGACCATATTTGTCCCAACTCAAATCAACTTTGCTACTTGGTTTCTAATAAGTTACCTCCAGCTCCAGGATATAATAAAACCTACAAATTCTAAAGATAGCAAGCCTACATCCCAATAATTCTTATAAAATATACATTAGATAAGAGGGAGAAACTGTATTGTAGGCTTACTTAAGAGGAGTCAACTATTTTAAAGACGAGTCACAGTTGTCAAGAGAAGTTACAAATTTTAGTAAAAGTTACAACTGTTATGAAAAGTTGCGACTCCTATTAAAAGTTTCAACTCTGAAAAGTCACAACTTTACATATGACAATAGCAACTAACATGTTGTCTTTTAGCAAGTCTATCAATTCAAATATTATGAATTGCAAAAATAAAAACAAATCTACATAACAAGATAGGAAAGTATCTACAAAAGAATATTTTTTATTTACAAATCTCAACCCTACATTCTACACACGTAATAGTCTAAAAATATCTCACAAACTAACTTTTAGATGGCATTTTAGTAAATACTTGGCATTTTTCATAAAAAAAATTTAAATAACAAGATCGAAAAGTATCTACAAAGAATATTCTTCTTCTTACAAATCTCAACCCTTCATTCTACATATTTAATTGTCTAAAAATATATTCTCTCATACTAGCTTTTGAATGAAATTTTAATAAATACTTACAATATTTTTTACAAATTTAAATCTTTTATTCAACACATCTAAAGAAACTGTCACAAACTACTTTTGAATGAATTTTCAATATATATTTTTTTCTTACAAATCTCAACCCTTCTTTATACTCATCCCACAAACTAACTTTTAAACAACGTTTTCATAAAAACTTAGCATTTTTATGACAAACATCGATACAACAACAAACAAAAGTATCTACAAAAGAATATTTTTTTCTTACAAATTTCAACCTTATATTCTACACTGTCCAAAAAAAATCTCTCACAAACTAACTTTTGAATGGCTTTTTGGTAAATACTTATTATAATATTTTACAAATTTAGATTTTTTATTCTACACATCTAACAAAACTCTGACAAACTAACTTTTGAATGTATTTTCAATAAATAGTTATTTTTTTCTTACAAATCTCAACCTTTTTTATACTCATTTAACGACGTACAAATATCACTCACAAATTAAGTTTTGAATAGCATCTTCGTAAATACTTAGCATTTTTTTATGACAAACATCTATATCACAATCAACCTTTCATTCTACACATCTAACGATTAAAGAATATATTTTCACACATTAACTTTTGAATGAAATTTTAATAAATACTTACTATGTTTTTTACAAATCTAAATCTTCTATTGTACAGATCTAATGGTCTAAAAACTACAAGACACGTGATTGGTTTAAGTTAATATTAAATTATGTTGGGGAGTGCCTTCAGTCACGGGTAATTCGGTGGTCTAACATATTAAAAGTATTTTTTTGTACACACACCGTACACCTGTCTAGAAATTAAAGGGAAGACACCCTTCCATACTCAATAGTCAATACAACTAACATATGTATGTACATACATATACATACAGAATTACTTCTCCGTTCTTCCCACTTCTAATATTATGATAATTGAATTGAATATAGCTATCACTCAAAACCAATTCTCATAAAATTACCATTAAAAAATAGCAAAACCCATCAAAATGAACAGAAACACTTTAGGCTTGAAGCATGAATAAGTCAGTTTCTTTAAGATGATATGTCTTCCATCTCCACTCAAGTTTTTTACAGAATTCTTGGTAAATTGCCTCCATGACATAACAAAACCTGTGGAATTTGCAAATAGCAAATTTTTTAAGAAATTTTTTTAATTCCTCATAACTAGTCTTTATGGTGCCAGGAAGGTCAAGCCAGGATTGAATCTCTTTCAAAGCCCCCTATTTACGGTCATTTGATTAAACAACAGATTCTCTTTCAAAAGTGGTTGTAGAAAAAAGGGAGAAAATAAGAGAGAACTTTTGTACTATATTTATAGACAACCTAGGGGTACTTATGAAGAGTTATAACTCTTCTAAAGAGTAGTCATAACTCCATGATAAGCTACTTCTTCTATCAAAGGTCACAACTCTTATGAAATGAGGGTATTATGGACACCAGAAGTAGACAAACTCTTCAAAATCACAACTCTTATGAAGAGTTAGAACTTTTAAAACTAATGACAATCATACTAAGAGTCGTGTCTTTTAACAACTAGACATGTATCTTAATTCAAATATCTTTATAAAGTAACGGTATTTCCGACAATCCAACGCAGACAAACTCTTCAAACTTTTAGAATAAGTATAGACACATATATAAATATATACACGTATATCACAAAAAACTGTATTAATATTGAAACTAAACTTTAAAACTTGCAGTTTGGAAACATCAAATATTTCTAAATTAACCTCAACAGTTTCATAATTTTTGAAATCTCTCCCACCGACTAGGACCAACTTATTCAAAAACACCTAGCACCTAGACCATCAAGTAGCGGTAGTGTGGCAACTAGTGCCTAGGACCAACTTTAAGAACACTGTTAATACACTAATAGAGGACGATACTCAGGAAACTAATAGAGGAAAACAGAGAGGAATCCAATGTGCAAAATACCTGCTAGTTGATGGACTTAAATCATCCAGGTCAAGCAAGATATCCCACAGTAGCATGACAATAGAGTGGAATGTTGGACCCTTTTCAGAAACAATAGCAGCAGCAGCAGGTAATAAGGCATCTGCAGCAACTGCTCTTACATCGTCATCGGGATCTTCAAGTCCAGCTTTACATGCGGGGAGAACGTGGCCAAGCAAATCATGAAGCATCTCCTAGTTTGAGCAAATGAATCCCAAATTCAATAAATAAAAAAGCAGAAACAAAGGAAAGAAAGACATCTTAAAGAACACAATAGAGAAACCGTGAAAAGCTTTTGGGCAATGACAACCACAAAAGTAGAATAAAAAGAAAGGAAATAATAGTAAGAGTATTTCATAAGTAGGAACTTCACACATATAATTCCACCTCTTTAGTATCTCATGCAGTTGGTATACCACAATGAGCAAAGAATAATGACAATTACTTAAGCAGAACGATGCATCTGTTCTTTTCCTTCTACGGAAAAGGTGCAAACTCTGGGTGAAATAAATGAACAATGGCAGGAATCACCGAAGATTTTAGATTAGAAATAAGATATTGATAGAAAAGTTTGACCTGTCGCACAGCAACCAAATATTTGATACCCAAAAGACTCCCATGGCGAATTTCCCACTCTGGTCTACACTGAAAGAAGCAGGAGGAGTAATTAAATAACATGAAAACTAATATCTCAAAGGAAAGAAAGCAAGTGCTAAGAAAGTGTTTACCTGCATTTGAAGCAAAATCTTCAAGGTCTCATGGACTAATGTTGGATGCATGTATTTCAGCACAGCACCCAGTGCTTGTGCACAAGTTTCTCGTACTGGGGCAACAACCTGATCAGAGACATAGTCTCCAAAACTGCCAAAGAAAAAAATTGGCAAACAGAAATCATGTAAGTACCTCCAAGAAGACTGCTCTGAACTCTCACCACCATTTAAGAAGCATAATGCAGTGCCTTGATGACACAAAATAGAACGTATTATATTGTTATTTTGACAGGCATCAAGCCTGTCAGATTACAAAAAGAGTCCAAGAATAACTAGAAACTAATGTTAACGACTGGCAGCCAATACAAAAATTCATACCGGTCTAGTGACAACACACACAAGAAACGAATCGCGCAGTCTTGAATAAATGCACAATTCTTAAGCCATGAATGCCTAGCATGTTTAACCAAGTTCATCAGTTTGCAATCATCAGGAAGATTTTTCATTTTCGCCATCTTCCCAGTAAAATGTATATTCTCCCAAGACCCCTTTGCGTCAGCCGCATCTAGATCTTTATGATCTTCAATGCCAGATTGAGTCTCTAACTTAACAGCAGTAAAATTAAGCTGTCCATTAGCCTCTGCAGCAAACCAATTTTTGCCGCTACCTTCAACCTTTACACGGGCATCAAAGTTACCATTACTGCAGCCAGAGATCATTTTATCAACCAATGGAGATGATAAATCTTCAGCCTTTGGCCTCTTCAAATTTGGCTCAGTCTCATCTTCTGGCCCTTGCATGTTTAAATCGATCTCTCTCTCTCTCTTTATTGCAGTGCCAAAACCTTGATCTTTTGATTCAGAAAATAATGGACCATCAGAACTAAGGTCAGGCATAAAAACTCCCGCACAAGCACCGTGATGGGTTAGAACTTCTCTTAGAGCCATGACACTACCATGGCGAATCTCCCATGCTGAAAACAGAAAATCAAAGAAATCCTTCATTCAGTTGAAAACCTATGGAAGTTCAAAGTTGCAGAAAAGAATATAAATGCTAACCTGGGTCAAACATATCAATGATTAGCTGTTCAACAAAATTATGGAAAGGCCAACCTCCTTCCCCATAATGCTCAAAGCTGTCTTCATCAAGAATAGGATCCGAAAACAACTGCATTAGAAGACAGCTTCAACCACAGAGCCGTACATGAAGGACAAGATATTTAAATTTTTACTCCTCTTTTGTTTCTTTCTTTCCCCATGTTGGGTAATAACTCACAGAATATAAGACTAAATTTTACCCATGAAGCTTGGACAGTGACAAAAGATGTAGACACAAAAGGATAGAAAACAAATACGCAAAAATTAGTTAACAAGTAAATAATCTCATTCAAAATGGCACTAAAACGTTGGTACGCATCCTGTAGACCTGTAGAATGAAACTGCACCTCTGCAGTCCTAACTAAATCTCTAAAAGAGAATCAAAAGTAAAAGGGAGATTATGCCCACAGATAAATGCAAAGACGTGACAAGCTATCCTTTAAAGCACAAATCCCAAATAAATCTCTACAAGAGAATCAGGAGTAAATGGTAGATTATGTCCACAGAAAAATGCGAAGACATGACAAGCTATCCTTTAAGACACAAAACAAAGCTCATGGAGAAACAAAGAAATATATTATGCATAGCAAAAATTAGCTTACAATAGGTAAAGCTATATAACAGTTGTAACATGCCATTTGAATCTTGTAAATAAGTATCATAACAATCAACAACCGGACAAAAACACAGCAAGAGAACACATATCGAATAAGAACAAATAGCTTAGGTTAAGTCATCCTTGTAAAGGGCATCAGGCGCAAGGCA
This sequence comes from Arbutus unedo, assembly GCA_014822125.1. Lineage (NCBI taxonomy): Eukaryota > Viridiplantae > Streptophyta > Magnoliopsida > Ericales > Ericaceae > Arbutus > Arbutus unedo. The sequence continues at coordinate 23,253 of JABCMJ010005216.1, read as the reverse complement.
CTATAATGTGCCTCAAGAGGTATGAGGCGAGGCGAGGCAACTTAGAAGAGGCGTGGGTTTATACAACAGGGCACGTATAAAACACAAAGCCTGAGGCTCCGAAAAAGCATGCCTCTTTGGACACAAGGAAAAGGGATCCCTAAATCTAATCCCCACTGCTGCCGCCTCGATCGAAGGACGTTGAGTGAAGGCACCTCTCTCGTTGTTCTTCATCATTCTTCCATGGCTGTTGCCTGTTGTGTGCACGTGCTCTATATGTACATATATGTGTGTATATGTACATGCATATGAACACACATTGTATGACATGACTGTATGTACGACATATAATATGTGTGTGTGTGTGTGTGTGTGTGATATTTTCTGTTTTTCCTTTGCACTTCAATGTTCAAATTTCAATAATTTATATCATATATCACTCAATTATTCAATTGTCTTTAAATTTGCTAATTTTTCTATTTCTTTAAATACGTTATTTAAATGTCAAGTGAGGGAAGTAAGAAAGATCCCACTTGGAAGTATGCACAAATGGTGGATCTCAAAAAGAGAAATTCAAGTGCAGATTTTGTGGCCACAACCAACACCAGGGTTTGTTGGGAAAAGCAACACGTTGGGGGAGGTTATAGGTTGGGACTTTGTCCAAGATGTTTGCCCGAAGTAAGACGAGATTCAAGAGTTTATGATGACGAAAAAATCATTGAAAGATCAAATGCATATGTTACCAATATTGATGATGACAATTCAAGGATAATGCAGATGATGTTATAGAGATAGATCGGCATCGTAAATCCTTTGGAAGTAGTTAAGGCTCCGTTTCTAAATGAAAGCTGAAGAAGGCAAAGACTAAAGAACAATAATGTATTCTTCACACCCAATTATGAGATTATGGTACAAAATCACAAAGGGAAACACACAAAAATTGATGTGAATAACCCCTAAGAGAAAGAACTAAGACCGAGATTTGATGAGATTCACAACGTGGATGCATGAAAAATGCCTCAATGATTTGGTGTTTATTAAATATGGCAGTTGCTTAAAACGTCAATATAATATCCAAAATACAATTATGCCTGTATACTTGTGGAGGAGGAAGGATGGAGAACCAGATGAAGATGATGAACCGGTATTTGAGGACGATACTTTGACGTGGGTGATGCTGCTAGAGTTTAGGGAGCAAAAGAAAATATCAAAGTAACTAGAGCAACAACAAGAAGAGGATGAACAAAATGTTCAAAGGTTCCACATCAAATGCATTTCAATTGGTAGACAAAGAAGAGACAAATTCTAAAGACATGGAAGAATAGGAAGATGTGGAGGGATACAAATCTGTTGATGAAGGTGAATATGTGGATTTCTTGGTGCTTGTGTTGAGGATGATTACTATAGCGTTCTTACTCCTTAGGACCAATGGAAAGAAGTGCAAGCATGACAATTACTTGCTTTAGTTTTATTTCAAATTATCCTTTATCAAATTTGGCATTTTAGCTCTTATATAAGCAAGTGGTGTTAGACTATTTGACATTTGTTAGATGTTTCTACGGCTTTTAAAGTGGTACACTCTCAAACTCATTGCCTTAGTGTTTGCTATTTAAGGAATTGGTGCATGCACCTAGGTGCGCCTCGCTTCAATAAGGCATGCGTCCCGCTTCAATAAGGCCCGTGTCTCGCGCTTAGACCCCAAGAGACCTCTACTCCTTGGTGCACCTCTCACCTTAAATAACTATGGGATAAGAAAAGATTTTGTACAGTTCTTATCTGAAATTTCTTACTTACAAATCCCAAATAATAATGCTCAACTCATGAACATTTAACACAAGAAAAGGAAACATGTAAACCAATTATGAGTTTCTTTGGCTACTTAAATATCTAAAGGAGTGGGTAAAGTATAACAGAAAAAGGAAACATACAGGGATATAAGCATCTAATGACACTCCTTACACACCCTCCATTTGATAAAACCTTCACGTGTCTTACTTCTTAACTTAATCTTCCGTGAAACTCTAATATCATATCGCATTCCCACCAAACTTCTTCCTCGTGCAAAATAATTTCAGTTCCAAATACAATATTTCACGGGTCGCTTGTTGGGGAGTGACCACCAAGTTTCGAAATTGTAAAATTGATAAGTACGTCCAACAAGTGCAGGAGGCATATACAGAGTGTTTGATGGTGCTTTGATAAGTAACAAGGAAATGGCTCCTTCAAGTAAAAGCAATCTCATAGAATTGAATGAACGGAAAAAAAAATTATCAACCTAAGCAAGGCAAAACCATACATGGAAGTGATACAACATGTATCATCCAAGCGAAACTATTTGCTTCACAAACTCTTTTATGCTTAGCTAATGTGCTTTAGATGCCATAACCGATAGGGAACATTGCAGTTTTAATCACAAAGCACGTGTAGAAAGTATGAGATCCATCTATGCATAAATGGTGTTCCGGTGCATTGATAAAGGTTAGTGCAGATTGAATTGGACAAGTTCTCTTTTTTTCACCCTCTTTTATTTTGTCAAATTAAAGGATTAGCCACATTTGATCCCTTGACAAGCAAATGGTACAGGGAATATAGACTGTGTGCATGTCACTGATCCCTCACTATATGTATATTTCTGCGCATGAAATAATTGTCATAAACAATATTGTTGTTTTATGAAGTCTCTAATGGCATCAGCTATCGAATATTGGTTGTTTTGATGTGTTATAAATTTGTTTTTATGAGAATTCAATTTGTTTAATTGTACTTTTTGATCATCATAACTTAGTTGATAGGTTACACTAACTTGCACTCTCTTCTAGTTGCTATAAATGGTTGGTATGGACCCCACAATTAGCAATTTATAACAAATGCAATGAACATTTTGACATAAAAATTCATACCAAATTCACCCACCTAACCAACATGATCTAGACCTACCAAATCCTGTATCAGTAATTTTCCAAAATATGAGCTTTGGATAGCAGCTCAAGTATGAGGATACATTGCTCGGACTCTGTTTGGTTCATGGCCATATCCTACACTTACCTAGGTTTACTCTCTGTTGTCCTTATGCCATGTTTGATATTAAACTGGCTACACTAAGACATATTTCAATTTTCGAACCATGCTCAGTTCAATCATTTGTGCAACATGATACCACGTAACTAGCAAGAAAATAAAAGACAATAAACACCCGTGCAGAATATTTAGAATATCCATTACCTTATCAGAGCTCGATGAGTCAGGACAAATGCCCATTGGGAGGGCCAAATCCTTTGAGTATGTTACCTCTGTATCTCCATCCTTAGACCTTGTCTGGTCTTTCAAACTTACTTTCGCCTTTCTTTTTAAGAGATTCAATTCTCTAGCACTAGGTCTTCTAGAGTTGTAACTTGGTATCATGTTTGAAACTAGATGTTCAACATTGTGTAAAGAATGTTGTGCATGGAATTGGCGTGGTACCCCATTCACATGGGTGTCAAATTTGTGGACAATAAGGTCTTCATCTCTTATCATGTCATTGACATCCATGAATTGCTCACACAACTCCAAACCTGCACCAAGTCACACTTCAGTGGAACTACGTTCAAATAACTTCACAGATTAGCCATTATATATCAGGACTCATTTGCAAACACAACTAGTCAAACATCAACAGATATGGTACTGCCACTCCACTCCTTTCACAAGAGAAAAATCATAAACTATGCATAAAGGGAAGTGCAAGAAGTTTAAAGTCAGATGTGAAAAAAGTTCCCCAACGTCTGAAGGGAAGAGTGAAAATAGATACAAACAAGATTTCCCAACCGCAATGTTCAAAACTGGAATACATACAAATATATATATATATATATATATATATATATTCATATATGTACTTATATATATACATATACAAGTGAGGTAGGAATCAGGCAATACGATACTTTCTGCTCACCAATATCGGGTACTTGACAAAAACCATACTGATGGTTTTCATGGTTCAAAGGGTGTAGGGGAAACATGGGCCAAGAATGGGAGAGGTGGTTGCTGGAGTTGCTAGAAATTGGATGTACACAACTTCTTGTAAGAAATAATGTGACATAGCATCACAAGCCATCCCAGGAAATTTACCCACAACTCTATACCCTAATGTCATGGTAATACTCTCTGCCTATTATATTGCTTAGCAATCAAAACAAGCTTTATATTGCATTTAAATCTTAAGTTTACATCTAAAGAGCTTCCACAAGATTGCATGCCTAGAAAAACTACAATCACAATTAGGAATGGACTTGCTCTTGAAGTCCTCCATACAAGTTCTAGTTGATCAGATATCCTCATATATTTAGTGAGGTTATTTCAAATTGAATTTCATACCAACCTGACTCTCTTTTACCACAATTGTCCAATGTTGGTTTCTTGCAGTTGAGTTTCTTTTGCAACTTCCACAGTATCATCGCCGTAGTAGAGTTGAACCACCAAATTCGTGGCTGGTTTTTTGTTTTGATTTTTGATATGATTCACATTACATCCATGTGGTTAAATGAAAAAATAAGCTCCTTCAGCTAAGGCTGTTGATATGGACTTTAGGGGTAAGACTCACTTGACTGACGATCCTCACAAGGACTTGGATTCCAACTATGCAAATTGGAAGGCCAAGACTGCTCAGATCCGTGTTTGGTAGTGAAATATATGAAATCTCAGATTATTGGTGCCTTGGTATCCTTGCCTATAGCCAAACTAGCGTGGGATCACACTTAAGAGTTGTATCCCCATTGATCTTCGCAAAATGTAGGATATTCATTAGACTTGCTTTTCAGCTACCCATGGTGAATCTTCTTTAGAAGATTATTAAGTCAAGTTTCGTGGTATTTGTGAAATGCTCAATATTTGTCAGCCAATTTCTATGAGATTTAGGTTATGCAGCGCCAGCATAAGTTGGTCTGCCTTCATCATACAATCATTGTTCGTTCTCAACTTTTGGGAACTCAAAACTTACCTTTTCTCAATGAAGTATTCAATTGTCTCCGTCAACCCTCTCTATCAAATAATGGTTTGGCTGCTCCATTGTCCATTGATCATTTTGCTTTGGCCACCACTATTTTGGTGGTTCCTTCTCTCATGGTTTTAGCCCTGGTGGTCGGAAGTCATGGGGAGGCGATCATAATGTTATGATTTTGGCCGTGAGGGCCAAGGTTTTGGTCGTGCTCCAGTCGAGATGGTTGTGCCCCAGCAATAGGTAGTCTTAGTTTGGGTCGTGTTGGGGGCACAATAGGTAGTCGTAGTTTGGGTCGTGTTTCTTGACATTGCACTTATTGTAATGGAGCTAATTATGCAGTTAAGTATTGTTGGGATCTTCGTTGTCACCCATTCCACCCACCCTGTTTTTGTTTTGGAGGACGATGGACACAGCTACCTAGCACTTCTAGATCTACTACTTGTGTGGTATTTCAGAGGATTAGTACTATCACTTGATTTCCATACAAACTTCTTAAATGCAATTTTCCTTCATTGCTACATTCGCTCACCAAGGTCCTCTTGCTTGCCTTGATACCAATACTCCATGGGTTATTGAATCGTGCTCTGATCATTCAACCAAGTAATAGTCCTAACAAGTATACAGCATTTTGTCCTAAGGAACAGGAAAATATAACCCAACTCCACGAAGCCTTTTATATACTACTTGGAGAAAGAGCTGATTGGGTTAAAGGTTGTCCCAGAATTCGATGTTGCCATGACATACTGTAAAAAGAGTCCAACAAAAATGGTAGATTAAATAATATGAAGGTAGGCAGATAAATGCAATTCTCTAACCAGAGATCTTGCTATATCATAGGACTTCTATTGAGGGTTCTTTCTATCCCCACCGCCCAATGGGTGGTAGTTAAGTCAGAGACAAAAACAAATTATTTAGCATCTCAATACACATTTCAAAAATTCCAAGCCACTTTCACATTTATCAATATGCTTTTTATACATACATCGAAACAATCTACCACCCATTGGACAGTGGGTAGCATTCCGTAGATGGAAAAAAGCATGAGAATTTATCAAGCAATATGAAGGAAGTTAATCAGAGTGACCAAAAAGAGAGAAATTATGACGCCACATCTAAAACAATAGTACTAATGAGCTTAAGCCGAGGCCGAATTGAAATATTTGGGTGGTCCAATTTAACCACCTACTAAAGCATTCTTGAAAGAGTGCAAGTACAGTTCAGAAAAAGCATAATGGTAAGAAATCAAGGCTCTTAAAATGGTTTTTACTTTTGAAACATATTTAAACAACACATGCACCCAAATACATGCCTCTTATTAATTCAAATTAAACAAATGTCAATATGAATGAACTCACCCAATCGTCGTCGAAGACTTTGTTTTTGGCGAGCCAATCGCTCCTTTGGACTCTTCATGTTATCATTTGCAATATCATACTCCTAAAAACAAACCAACGTGAAAATTCAAAGGCACTCAAAGTAATTGATGTACAAAGAAAGGAGCCCAAGTCGTTACCACAGGTTACCCAAAATGTAACACACGATCCCACATGAAACAAGAAAAAAATATCAGTAACAATTGGATTGACAATGGTCATCTTGTACCATCACTAGTGGTGTTAGCTATCAACTAACTCCACGCTCGTAGTATACTCATGAAAGAACCAAGCAAGGGGATGAACGTCAACAAGTGATTCAAACTTGCTAAAGCAAAATAATACACTGAATGTGCCAATGCTCCAGAAGATCGCTTAGATTTACGAGTTAAAATTTAGTAATTACATTTGTTAATGTTTTCAATAACTAACCAATCTAAAATGCCAAATTCAATAAACAAAATAAATGCCAAAAAAATTATGCTACAAGTGTGTAGCTCCATAGAATCGCCAATAACTAGAAAACCCTTCAATTAAAGATGGTGCCAAAACCTAGCAACAGTTCTCCACAATGTCACCATTGAACATTGCACAGCCACCTGCTCTTTGAACAACTGAAGCGAGCAGGGGAACAACAAAGAGTTAGTTTCTAATCTCGTAAGTCTTAAGTTAGCTATCTGTTACTCCGCATAAGCAAAGTAAATCTAGTTGACCAGAAAAGCGCAACAAACATCAATAATAACATTTGGCTCGTAAAAACTCCCTACTCAGTACTTCCCCTAAAAAAACTATTTTTTTCTGATCGGTAAACTTCATTCTCAAACTTGAGGAATGATACTGTTCATTCTCAATTTTGTAGTGGACTTCTACAGAATTGACCTTTAGATAACCCCTAGTACACAGGACTACATTCTTTGTAGCTGGTCAACAAATTTGTATTTTGGCTCAAAATCTGCTTAATCCTTGCAATGTCAGTTGAAAGTCGTAGTTCCCAAAAACATGCCCAAAGAAAGTAAAGCATTAGAAACGAAGCCCAAAACAAACTTTTGGTGATATCAACAGAAAATCAGAAGGTTGCATAGATCAAGTAGGAACCTACACCCTTGTTTCAGAACGTCAAGCCATGAGTATAATTGTCACACGTCGTCAGATGTCGACCAAAATCTTAAACTTGCTCCAGAATGAGTTTAGGCCAAATAAATCCGAAAATCATAAAAATCGATACTCAAAACTCCTTTGCTACCCTACAATGTTAAGACAAGCTAATTCTTTTGCAATGTACTGCATTTATTTATCTTTGAAAGACCTATTTTATATGAACTCGAGCGCAGGTATGTGTATGAGTATCCAATTAAACTTATTTTCAGATCTAAGGTCATGGTTAATAATACATTTCTTATATTCACTAAAGCAAAATAGTGCTTGCAAGTTGGCATAGGACATTTCATGCACCATACGAGGGATTCAAAATTAATTATTTTACAAACTGGAATTAGCAAAAATGGTTGTCAGGAACACATCCAAATCCTTACAATCGGCAATAGGTACATCATACACTAAGAAGAGTCCATGAAACGTGTGCCAAGAGCAGTGGCAAATTCAGAAATATTTTTCACTGGATTGGAATTTTCGGTTCGAAGAAAGGATGCGAAAAAATTTCAGTTCTATAATTTTTACAATTAGATGTTTGTAAGAGACAAAGGACAAATAAGATGTGCGTTGTTAACTTATATAGACAAAAACAAGAGTGTACAAATTTTAGCGGACACCCGTTTGTTATATAATGTCAACAAACATAAAAGGATTGCCACTGCATTGCATTTGGTTACCACCCAATGAGACACATTCACACCAGTTGGTATGGTAGGACCGAAGCCGAATAAACCACTATGGTGCATCCCATCATGTACCAAACAAAATATGGAACACAAATGTGGTTATTGTTGAGGAAGGTTTTTGGTTGGAATAAGACCTATTTATCATTCAGTGTCTAGTGAATTATTATCTCATTATGAATTAACCCATCCATCAAATTATGTGATTTATTTAGCTAACCAATATTGTCAAAAATAAAAAAATTCTACCAACACAAAAAACAACATAAACGTAAAATTTTTGCTAGTGATATGGGTGGAAGTGAGCATTTCGAGAATATGGTAGGCGCTGCAATGACTCGAGAGCACCGGAGGTGAAGAAAGAGTGAGCTAAGGACAACCTTAGAGAGAGAGAGAGAGAGGGATGGTAGCATAAAGCAGGTTGTTGTCAACAAGAGAGTAACCGTGTGCTAAGTGTTCATTCAATGTGTATTGAATGCTTGTCTTCAATAATGAGTCAAACCATCCTTATATAACTCACCTCCAAAGATTTTCTAAGCAACTTTAAATAACTCTCCTCCACACAAAATTATTCTTCACATGGCTATTTAGGCAAGCTCCATGGGTGGGCAACTTAAGTGAGCTCATCAGACGAGTTATATCAAAATTCCCGTGGAGCTACTTACTTGAGCTCCATTTGACTTCTTTCATGCGACCTCCTCTGCTTCCCCAATGGAGCAACGCTTCATGCGACCTCCTCCGTTCGACTTCCCCCATGGAGCAAACTTATTTGAGCTCTATGTGACCTCCTCCATCTGACCTTTCTTCGTGGACACTTGGAACAATTAAATGTAGGTTGTTTTGGAACGAGAATACCTTGATCTTCTCAACTTGACTAGGGTTGGCTATGGTGGATGTAGGTTAGATTGTAGTTTGAACATCTTAAATCCCTTTCTCACCTACTTGAGTTTTTCCAGGTGAACTTGGCCCACCCTAAACATTATCTACCCTACAGGTTGTGACCCGTTTAAGTTTACTCTCAACTTCAAACAATATACTTCATTCACCCTTCTTACATTGTTAATAACAACCTCGTTCTGAATATTACAATGCAATCCCACCACATAACGGGCTACATTTTGCTCCTTGTCTTCATTTAAATCATTCATAGCTTGGAGCAAGTAAAATTCTTCCGTGCATTCATCCATGTACTTGGTGTTTAGTCTCAGATTGTCGAACTTCATAAAAGTGTGAAGGCAATTAGAAGGAACATTCCTTGAAGTTTATCTTTCTTTTATGAAGGCAATTAGAAGGAACATTCCTTGAAGCTTATCTTTCATGCGATCCCAAGACCTAATATAATCCTTGCCCTTATGAACTTTATTACTTAGGACTTGTTTCCACCAAAAAGGGCATGTCCTAAGAGCTCAACGCTAGTAAACTTAACCTTCTTATCCTCGGGCATGTCTTCCACTGAAGGAACTAGTTTACCCTATCCACCTAGTCTAAGAACTTCTCAAGTTGTATATGACCCTCAAATTCACCAACATTGACTTTATTACCATGGTACTTAACCTTCTTATCCTCGGGCATGTCTTCCACTGAAGGAACTAGTTTACCCTATCCACCTAGTCTAAGAACTTCTCAAGTTGTATATGACCCTCAAATTCACCAACATTGACTTTATTACCATGGTCCCACATCCTATTGTCTTCCTGGGAGGCGTCTCCTCGATGCTACGAAACCTACACTCTTGGTTTGGAGCAATTTCATCAAACTCACATTACCTCTCTAGGTCTTTCAAATTTTTCGGTTATCGCTTTTGTTGAGTGGTGGAATAAGATTGTTATTCTTCTCCCTTTAGGAGGATCAATATAATAAAGGAAATATAAATCAATTACCTATATACAATCCTAAATTAACTTCCTAATCAAATCCCTAAGATTACATACAATCAAATCCCAATACAATCAACACTCTCCCTCAAGCTGGAGAGTATATATCATGTACTCCCAGCTTGCTACCGATAGAATCAATGGAAACCTTTGGGAGAGGATTATTTGCTATATGAATAGCAGCTTAATCATCTCTATTACTTTTCCATGTCACAAGATTTCCTCCGATAAAGGTACAATAGCCAGTGGTAGATCAACGATCCATAGGAGAACCTGCCTAATCAGCATCTGTATATCCTTCAATACAGAGATGTCCTGATAATCGATAGATAAGGCCACGTCCTGGAACAATTTTAAGATACTTCAAGATACGAACGACTGCCTCCATATGGGGAGCGCGAGGATGGGTCATGAATTGTCTGACCACACTAACTACATAGGAGATATCTGGTCAAGTAATCGTGAGATAAATAAGTTTGCCCACAAGTCTACGATGTATATCAGGATCATCAATCAATTCACCATCTTCGAGCATCAACTTTAGATTAGTTTTCATAAGAGTGGCTACAGGTTTAGAACCAAGATAGCCAATATCTCTTAGGAGGTCAAGAGTGTACTTCCTTTGCGATAAACTGATGCCGGCTTTGGATCGAGCGACCTCAATGCCAAGAAAATATCAAAACTTCCCCAAATCTTTAGAATGAAAGCTAGAATAAAGATGACGAATCAAATTTTGAATCCCAATACTATCACTACCAGTGATGACAATATCACCCACATAGACCACGAGAATCACAATACCAATGTTGGTCTTCTTAAAGAACACAGAGTGATCAGCCTGACTCCGAGTCATGCCATGAAAAATAATGGAGTTGCCGAACTTACTGAACCAAGTTCGGGGAGACTGTTTGAGGCCATATATAGATTTGCGAAGATAGCACACACACTCCTCCGTGGACTCAAAACTGGGCGCAGCTTGGCAACTGGGGAAAAAGTCTCGGTATAATCAAGGCTATAGGTCTGAGTGAAACCCTTAGCCACAAGACGATCTTTGAGGCGATCGACAGTGCCATCAAGATTTTGTTTGACAGTAAAAATCCAACGACAACCAACAATATGAGCCCCGAAGGGCTTGGGAACAAGATCCCAAATATGATTCAACGCCAACGCACGCATATTTTCTTCCATAGCAGACTGCCGTCTAGGATGAGCGAGGGAGTCTTGGTAAGAGTTGGGAACAACAGAGGAGAGAGAGACAGAAAATGCTTGGAACGAAGGGGATAAACGATCGTATGAAACGAAGTGAGAAATAGGATGAGAAGTGCAAGTACGCTTACCTTTTCTCACAGCAATAGGGAGATCAAAGGCAGAATCTTGTGAAAGTGGATCCGCAGACGAAATTGGAGATGGTGAGGATGAATGAGAAGAGTCTACAGGAGCAATGGTCTGAGATGCAGCGGAATAACGACGAACATAGACCTGGGTAATTGGGGGGCAAGCTGGAGGAGAGGAGGCGGCAATTTCAGGAACACATAGGGGACGGACGAGATCAAAGAACAATGGATCTTGCAATTGGCCGCCGTCAGCAGAATAATAAGGATTTGTCTCAAAGAACGTCACATCTACAGTAACAAAGTGCTTACGTAACGTGGGGCTATAACACCGATACCCTTTCTGTGTCCGTGAATAACTAAAAAATATGCATTTATGAGAGCGAGAATCAAATTTATCACGACCAGGCTGTAAGTTATGAACAAAGAAAACACAACCAGAAATCTTTGGGGGAAGAGAAAAGGAATTTTTGTCATGAAACATGACCTCAGAAGGAGATTTACCCTTCAAAACACGAGGTGGCAATCTATTCAAAAAGTAACCAGCAGTAAGGGCAGCATCCCCCAAAAGGATTTTGGAACATGCATTTGGATCATAAGAACACGAGCAACGGCCAAAACAAGGCCATTCTTCCGTTCAGCGATCCCATTTTGCTGGGGGTAGTAACACAAGAAGTTTGGTGTATAATGCCTTTAAACTCGAGAAATTGTTAAAAATAGTTGGCAGTATATTCTTGAACATTATCGGTGTGAAAAACGAGTAATTTGGCATTAAATTGATTCAAAATTTTAGCACAAAATTATTAAAAAACCTTAAAGACTTGAGAAAGGTCCTTAAGCAGATATATCCAAGTTAGACGGGAAAAATCATTGATGAAAGTGATAAAATATCGAGTGCCACATAAACCAGTGGTCCGAGATGGCCCCCAAATATCATAATGAACAAGAGCAAAAGGTTGCGGACTAGGTGAGTCGATACGAGAAGGGAAAGAAACTCGATGATGTTTACTAAGTTCACATGTTTCACAGTCAAACCTTGAGAAATCAGGTAGGGATGGAACCAAGTGCCAAAGATTGGCAGATGATGGGTGTCCAAGTCGACAGTGCCACTGATAGGGAGATACGGTGAAATGCATAGCAGATGAAACTGAGAGGTAAGGCGGCTGAAAGTAGTAAAGGCCATTCTTCTCATATACCCCACCAATCAGTCTTTTTGTATTTAGATCCTGAAATTCACAGTGAGAGAGATAGAAAGTCACAGAACAGTTAAAAACTTGGCTGAGTTTGTGAATTGATAACAAGTTGAAAGGGAATTAGGGCAAATATAGAATAGAAGAAAAAGTACGACCAGGAGTGAAATATGTGCTAATGCCATGAATAGGAGTTTTAGTTTCATTAGCAATTGTAACAAAGGAAGGGGACGAATAATAAGTGACATAAGAAAGGAGAGATAAATTACCTGTCATATGTTCAGAGGCTCCAGAATCAAGAATCCAAGGGGTATGAGAAGAAGAACGAAGACATGTGTTACCTGATGAGACGAATTGAGTGGTGGAAGAAGAAGAAGATGCATTGGGCCCTTGAAAAATTGAATCATACTCGGATTTGGAGATAATAATCTGATTAGATTGTTTTCCCTTAAATGTAGCTTGATTGGCCAAAGTTGGCATGCCATGAAGTCTCCAACAGAATGATTAGTCTGACCACAATAAATGCACCACTTGGTATCATGGCCACCACAACAAATATCCTTGAATTCCATGGAGGTAGAAAAATAATTAAAAAAACAACACCAAAGAGTCGATCAAAAATACCCAAGAATGGCACCAATAAATAGTACCGAAAAGACAGTACCAAAATGATCAATGAACCACGTAGCCCAATGAACAGTATCTGGGGTACCATGAACAGTGCTACAATGAACAGTGTTGCGGATGAACAGCTCTGCAATGAACAGTACCGCATAGTGAACAGTGCTGCGATGAACAGTGCTATCGATGAAAAATATCGCCAAGAGTAATAAACGAGATGCGAGAGAGAGGGTGAGAGGCGAGAAAGAAAAAAAGAAAAAAAAGATACGATTAGGTTTTAGAAAACCCGCTTTGATACCATGTTGAATGGTGGAATAAGATTGTTATTCTTCTCCCTTTAGGAGGATCAATATATAGAACAAATTACAAGCCTAATAAAGGAAATATAAATCAATTACTAATATACAATCCTAAATTAACTTCCAAAACAAATCCCTAAGATTACGCACAATCAAATTCCTAATATTACATACAATCAAATCCCAATACAATTAACAGCTTTGATTTTGGGCAGGTGCATTTGGTCTCAACTGACCTACCAAGCAAGTGAGGCTTGGATTTGCTCAATTGCCAATCGTTGACCACAAACGCATCATGTCAAGATTCTCCTGCAAGATTTTGGATAGGATTATTGGCCATGGGAAGCTTGACCACATACTACAAGCCTGTACGACCTAATGCAGCGATATGGACTATGATTCTCATGATGTGGCAGCAATTTAAATGAATCTAATGCAATGCAAGTTCACTAGCATAAGATTTTTAGTTAGGAAGTACATGACGACATGCAAAAGGACTTAACAATGCAATAATGTGAAAGAGATTGATGCGTGAAGTACCTAGGACAGCAATTATGTTCCCAGCTACAACTAATTTTCTCAAAAGAATTTTATCAAACACCTTGTAGGCAGAAAATAATTTGCAGAATCCTCTTTAGAAAAAAACTAACACTAACCTCAATGGCAATTAATGCAGCCCTAGGTCTAGGAAACATGAACTTGGATGAACCAATTATGAGTACTTTGTAGGTAAAATCCAAACACCCCCAAATATTCAGCATGCATATCACCTATAGATAGATAATAGACAACTGAAAAATCAATCACAACCATGTAATGAGCAAGACATCGCTACAATAACCAATAAATGTAATTTCATTAAACCAGGATGCTATAACAAAAGAGTAGTTGATTCCATAATCATAATCTATTTGAACCAATTGGACGCGAAGGATAAGGGAAGAGGTAATGCTGCAGTTGCAGAAACAGCAACTGCAGTAGCAGAAACAGAGTCAAAGAAGAAGGGGAAAGATGTCAAAGAACCAAATCGGAAAAGAAGGGAAGAAGGGGAAGCCCCAAACGGAAAAGCAGCAGCCAAGAAGAAGAAAGAAGTACTTATGGAGAGAAGCAGCAGCAGCAAAGAGATGGCAGCAGAGGAGCAGCAAAGAATTTAAATTCAGAAAAAGCAAGGAGAAAGAGAGAAGAGAGGGACCGTATGTCCGATTTATTTCAATCAAAGTTTCCCACAAAAATGACAGAGAAGTTGTGTACATATGGGAACATAAGAGAAATCCTAACCCTCACTAAGTGTCATTTACCATTGACTAACTCTAAATATTAAAAAAACGTGTCTAGCATGTGACCCAAAAAAATGTGGCCAACCACGACACATAAGTAAGACATAAAACTTTTGACATATCCTAGACCTAACTAAATAAAGAACATAAATAACTGAAAATAATGTAAACCTAGACTACATCAATAGGACTCCGAACAGGGAGGCTTGATACATAATTTGTGTTTCCTTATGAAGTTAAACTAAGTAAATCATTTATGAAATAATCACAAGTTGGAACCTCCAAGAGGATGAGCTTCTTTGCTTACATAGCACAATAGAAAAAAGTACGAAAAGAAAGAAAAGCTTGTCTAAGGATGGTAGGATTCAACCACTTTGGCTTGATGGGCAGCATGGGCCCCATAACGACTTCAGAGCCTAGCTTTGAGATTCTGTAGTAGCCATTTTCATTTGCTTCCTTGGACACAAATGGGCCCTCCCCTTTGGCTGCAATCTTGGAGGCTGAAATTCCTTTCATGATGCAAGGAGCTGCTTTTAAGACCAAGTCTTCCTCTGCAAATTGTCTTGCTTAACCAAGGCACATACACTCGAGCTATCCTGCGTTGATAGACTCGGAGGTTGGTTTGAGCTCTATCTTTCCTTTCATTCAAGGGTTTCAGCTCACTTGACCTTACATCGTGGAGGCCTTTGCTCCATAAGGCTATCTAAATGGATGGCACCATAATTTCCAGAAGTAGGACCACCTCGGAAACATAGACCAGCAAGAAGGGGGTCATCTGAGTAGGTCTTTTTTTGGAGGTGCAGTAGGGCCATAACACCATAGGCAAAGCCCACTTGGGCACAATCTTTTTAATGGTCCTCCAAGGTTAGAATGAGCGTCTTTAGGAAACTTTTATTAATCACCCCTGCTTGTCCATTTTCCTTCAGGTTAGTAAGTCGTGGGTTTATGGTGAGTGAAGTCATGTCAAGAAACAAGTTGCCCACCTTGTCAATTGACCAATGGAGTATCGTTGGTGGAGATGATTACTTTGGAGATTCTTAACCAGCACATGATATTTTCCTCAACGGAGTTTGAAGTTGCAACTCCACTCGCCTTTCTAAGTGGGGTGACTTCTCCATATCTGGAGGACAGGTTGATTGGACCGATTAGGTCCATGCCTCACGTGTGGAAGGGCCAAAGAGTCCCAATGGCACAAAGGCCAACAGCGTGGGAGTGTACCCTATTGCCATGGACATGCCATGCCTTGCATTTGCCAAGGTAGGGGAATAGTATCCCATTTGAATAAAGTGTTGGTATAACTCTGCACCTCCTTGATGTTCAGCTATGTGAGCACTCTCCAAAGATTTTGAGATTTCGGAGCCTTGCAAGCATTTGAAGGCTTGCCCTAAAAAACTTCATCAAAAGAGTTCATGTCAAATGACAAACTTAGGAGGCCGCTTCTTAATTATTGCCAAATATATTCCGTCGGGAGGTACCGCTGAAGAGAAACTCGACGTAATGTCTCCTCCAATCGATGTAGAACCCAATAAAAAGGCATTCAGCCTTGGATGGACTTCTTTACACTTGAGGCATTTGCTTTGCAATTCTAAAGCATCCTTTGCCATGTCAAGCCAACTATCCTTGCATTGGAGTCTTCTATAAAGGCAAATCTCTATTTCCACATGATCATTCATGTACCCCTTGAATTCTGATCTTCGCCTCTTATATCCCACACGCAACAGCCAAAGGTCCACCGGAACTTCTAAGTCCAAGACTCCTTGATAGATAGTGAAATGTTCAAGTTGATAAGGACCATGGAGGCCGAGGGGTTTTTGTGCTCTTTTGGGATGGGGATCCTCCACTCTTGAATTTCTGGTTCCGGAAAAATCTCAATCATGGAGCGAGGCATGCTTCTCTTGAGTATTCGATTTTCCTTAGTTATTCATCTTCTAAAGCAGCCAAACAAAAAGTAAGAAAAATTCTTTCACCTTTTTTACCTTTTAGCTTTCTTTCTCTCCACAATGGTTAAAACTCAAAATATAACATAAGAATACCTAAAGTATTTTACCCTTTGCAAGTAGGATTGTGCTTGGACGATGGATATATGTACACAGCTGTCAAGAATAGCACCAGCATACCAGCCGAGAATAAGCAACAGCAGCAATAAGCAGCTGCAACAGACACCAGCTGCGGGGCAGCAGCCGTGGCAGCATGTGCAAGGGGGAGAGAGAAAGATGCAAAAAAAGGAGGGTGAAAAGAAAGAGGGGAAGGGGAAGAGAAGGAGAAGAGGAGAGGAAAGTGGGGGACATCAGCGCCCAAAAAAGAGGGAAAACATTGAGGGAAAAGAGAGAAGGGTAATAAGAGTATTTTAGCTTATGATTTGACTTGGAGAAGGAGCATCTTCTATCTTACTTGCATAAAATGCACGTGGGATAGAAATTCTGTTAATTTGGATGGAGAACCTAATGAATTCACTTTAGTCCAAAACCATAAGAGGGTAATTTGCATATTTCCAAATGATAGGAGGGCAAGTTGCACACGAGGCAAACCATGGGGTAAAGATAATTTTGCCCTTTGATCTTTGATCTTTTTCTTTGCCTACGAGGAACCTAAGCTACCAAATATCCTTAACAAACATACAAAGATGTTCTCCAAAAATACCCATCAAGAAGGTAAACACTAATCAAGGTTAGTAGTAACAAACCTAACAAGAAATTTTGGCACCAGATTTTATAAAGTTATTCTAAATACCTAACATACCCTTCAAGGCTATTAAAACACCATATATATATAAATCCACTTATCTGTCCTTAAGAATACATCTTACGCGGAAAAAAAAAATAGACAGAAAGATGCCAACTTATTTTTCTTTTAAAATTGACAAATACACTATCAGTTTCACTTTACTTGATAGTTCAAGAGGTGCAGGTATCTAGTTTTGTGTTGAGGGGGGTGTCATAAAATTCGCTAAAAGTAGAAGGGGTATGAGTTTTATTTTCCCTTTACATTATTTGTCCTCAAGTCTGAAAAGCCAAAAAGAGAATAAGAATTAGATACCACAACTAGACGAACAATTCATACACTAAAAATTTTAAATCAAACAACATATAGAGCGAAAACTAAAACTTGAAATGAGAAAGATCTTTCTATTTTTCGAGTTATATACAAAAGTGACATGCTATAATTTATTGAAATGCTCAGGGTACTAGTAGAATTTTTATAATTTTTGAGTGGGCATCCATTCCCAAATGTCGATCCACAGCATCCGCCTCTGCCCCATGACTAAGAGGGCTGAAAAACCTATGAATATCATAAACTACTAAGAAGTCGTGTTTGTATTTGACACGTGCAGGACACTTCCCAACAAACTTCATCGCCCGTCCAAGTTGACCTATTAGTCTTCTTATTTTTCAGTACCAAAGATGCCTTAGCCAGTAGGATGACACATTAATCCGTCGCTCGAGCATAAACGAAACAAACTCCAAGTTCAAAAACAAAATAACAATAGCTTGGATGTCAATAATTAAAATAGAAACAATAATAACTTGTTCCTTACCGTTTTTTCATTTTAGGATCTCCAAGCCAAAAATTTCAAAGGGAAAATTTTACTTACACCCCTCTACTTTAAGCAATTATTAAATAAACCCGTCAACTATAAAAGTGAACATCTGCACCCCATAACTATCATTCCAAGTGAGACCTTTACCAATTCCGTCATAACTTATGAAAAAATGAGTTTTATGCAATTATATGTTTTTTTTTTGCCTATCTTTAAAATGCCTACAATACCTTTAGAGACCATGAAGCACCATAATATTTTTTGGAGAGGCTCCATTAGTACATTAAACTAGTTAAACACAAAGCAAAGGGCATAGCATACAATCTCCAACCATGTTACAATCAAAATCAGACTATGTTTCTTCTCACTGGCTTGAGACCTTTGAAGATTCCTCTCCATACTAATCATTTTCTGATCTTTTACTTGACCAAGCTCAATTCCCTTCTCTAATTTATTCTCCAAGTGTCGAACTTTTTTGGGTCCTTAACTTTCAAGATCTCTACTTTCTCCCAATAGCTCAAATTTTGAATGAGATTTTTTATTCCTCGTTCATTTGTTGCAGGATCAACCTAGTCAAATTAATCACAAAACTCATTTCTGTGCGTATATGAATTTCATATTACTGCGATGCATAAAGAATGCAATTGGACCATCATAGAGTCTAATTCACTTAGCTCATATATGCTGCAACTAATGAACCTCCTTCTCATGTCTTTCATAGTGAAATATGTTCGAACTAAAGCTCTTTCACCGCACACAATTTTGGAAACAAGATGTAGGTCATTAAAGTGATGGCCTAGGGCCTCAAAAAAGTAAAAGTTCCTATTTGTGTACATATAAGTACATATTACATACATACACGTCTCTCTCTCTCTCGCTATATATATATAGAGAGAGAGAGAGTTTCTAATAAGGGATCCCTTATTTTGCTACGATGCGGACCTCATATTTTCTGACCAAATTTTGATGATCCGAACTGTTCAATGTGTTTAAAACATGTTTTTAAGGGTACTCGCAAGAAATCGGCTCAAAACAATATCAAGAAGGGCTTGATCTAAATAATTTTTTATAAATGCTGACAGGAACAGTTTTATGAAAAATTAAATGGATCAAGCCTTTCCGGATATTATTTTGAGCTGATTTCTTGTGGGTATCCTTAAAAACATGTTTTAAACACATTGAACGGTTCGGATCATCATAATTTGATCAAGAAATAGGAGGTCTAGACCGTAGCAAAATAAGGGATCCTTTATTAGAAACTCTCCATATATATATTATGTCCCCTGTCAAATTTTTCTTAATTTGGTAAAAGGCCTCAACTGAAAAACAACTTCCTAGGAAACCTTTATATTCAACATTTAGATTATATTATTGTGCACGTATTGAATCTCTTCCAATAATGCAGATCATAAAGTGCTCTTTTGGTTATATTTTTTATTTCTATATATTACAGAAATTATTTAATCTCAAAAAAGGCAAAAAAAAAAAAAGTGAAATCTAAATGAATAGTAAAATAATGCAAGTAAATAAAATTGATAAGTAAATTTTAAGAGGTCATAATCTCTTCGAAAAGTTGTATCAGCAAAAAGAGGTAAAGTAGGACCAGAAGAATGATGTTTTTATTATCTCCAATGGTACTTTACATATTTATGATAGTTTTTGGGCAAAACAATTACATATAAAAGGCACAAAACTCACTTTTCTAATAGTTCCGATGAATACCTTAACAGACTCGTTGTACATGATAGTTCAGCGGGTGCTGGTGTCTACTTTTGTTCAGGGGGTGTCTTTGAAAACTCCTTAACATATAGAGTGTAAGCAAAATTTTCCAATTGCAAATTGTTAGACTAATACGGTCATATAACATGGTGTAGATATTACATTTCTCTCATGTAGACAGCGAAAATACTTTTTGACAATTTAAACAAAACCACATGTAAGCATATTTTGAAAACGCAAAAAATTGAGAAACCTTCATTACTACCACTGAAAAGACTATCGTAGCTGCAAAATAGGTGTCTGTCTCTTACATTTCCTGATTACCAACATTTTGTGCCAATCAATGTGTATGGTCCGTCTCCGGAGTCATCATCTGTACTTGTTACTGGAAAGTTTATGCAATTATATTCTTTATAGCTCTTTCGAGAGCTTGAAAATAAACACATAGAACAAGCTGTTGATTTTTTAAATTTTATTTGCAAGTAGTAAATTATTTACTCAAATGCAATTCTTAAGCAGGTGAGATTATTAACAGTCAGGGTTTGTCTTGCAAATTGATATTTGGTCTTCATTCTTCACTTCATAATGGGGCTTTCACAAACTTCCTCCCTCCAACGCACCAACAAAAGGTAACAATTTTTTAGTTATATATTGTAATCTTTTACATGACAGTCAAACCAACAACAATCTTCTTGAGTCTCAAATAAACAGAAACTCAATAAAACAAAGCTACGCAATTGCAATTAGTCCTAAGAAATTGAACCACCAAAAAATCAAACACACTATTTTTTAAATCATATAAAGTACCTGTCCCCCAGAGGCCAAT
Source organism: Arbutus unedo (assembly GCA_014822125.1). Taxonomy (NCBI): domain Eukaryota; kingdom Viridiplantae; phylum Streptophyta; class Magnoliopsida; order Ericales; family Ericaceae; genus Arbutus; species Arbutus unedo. The sequence continues at coordinate 2,410 of JABCMJ010005216.1, read as the reverse complement.
AGAGCACCAAACTCCAAAACCTTGTTCAGATCAAAGCTGTTACAGTTAAAGATAAAATAGTTAGTGAATGGAATACCATCTGCCCGACTTGTGCTTCTGAACTCATATCAAATATGGTTTGCAACAACAAATGGAATGCTTATAAGCACATGGAAAGAATAGGGACAAAATCCACCAAAACTGAGCACAAAAGCAGATGCAAGAGGCTGAGACAACCTTCTAAACAAAATGTCTGCCAAAAGTTTAGGATCACAATTAGGCCATGCCACCACACCAGAAATCCCAGCCTGAGACATTTTCATCTCAATACAACTGCATAGTTCAGCCAAAGATGTATGCTTAACATTTGCTGCAATAGCACCAATAGCATGAGCTGCTGCAACCCTAGTATCCCAGCTTTTACTGCGGAGATAATGTGAAACCTGAATTCACAACATGCTAGCATCAGAGAGAGAGAGAGAGAGAGAGAGAGGGAAGAATCAAGAGAATAACATTAAAAGGCAAAATATATCAATGTCATGTGAGATCTGGACAGAAAAAAACAAAGCTTCACAAATCTCGTGCTTATACAATAAAAACTAATTTGTTTGGAGGAGCAGCAAGTAATGGCTAGCACAGATAGCACGCCCCGGTCCAGGAGACCTCTCTAGCTGAGGGAACTAGGAATAGAAGTGGGGCACGACACCTCAGTCAACAACTTCTTTATTCATATAATAGATTTCTAACAGAATGGGGGACGAGCTTTCTCGTTAAGAGCATGAATTCCCCTTTCCTTTCTCAATTAAAAGGCTATCGCAAAACAGAAGAAGCAAAAAGATCACACTTAGAACACGGGAAAGATCTCCCAGTCCTTTCTTATCAAACTTATGGGGGGCACTGCAATACTGATGGCATAGATAGATTCAACTCGCGTCATCCACCTGAATATTCGTGTAAAAGTTTGTAATTCAACTTTCTAACAGAGTCGTTAGTTCCGCAGCTCTAGGAGATTTTTCCATATTCAAAATCAAACTTTCACGAGCGCAGGTTTGGAACCCTATACAAGGGGCTGGTCTTGACCTCGCTTGGTGGTGCCCCTCTTGACAATTGTTTATGCAAATGAATATTAGAATGTAAAGGTCCAACAATAGAAATAATAACCAATAAAGAATACAGGACTAAAGCAAATTCAGAATTAGATCTCAACAAGACTCTCAAAGCCTTTCCCAAATCATTGTAGAAAAGTGAGAAGGTCAATAAGACATCATTAGAAACTTTTTCATCAGTTACCATGACTCCAGGCTGCTACTCAGCAATGTTACATGAACTCGGATGCGGGTGTGAAATCTGGGTGCTCATCAAGGGATCAAAAACATGAACCTCTAACAAAAGGGTATGCAGACTTGGCAAAAATACATTGTACTTTTATAATTTTCATAGGAAAAAATGGGGTTTTAGGTTGCTTAGAGTGGAAAAAGACAATTCACTAAGTCTACAGAAAATACACTCCAAAATACGCATAGAATGACAGTTAAATGCAAGTGCATAAGAAGTGGCCAATGGGAAGTATCAGACGCATATTACACACCCTTAACTAGACGTATGTTCAGTCAAGCCAAGCCTGCCAGAATTTCTTCAATATCTCCCTTCGGAGGATTGATGAATCAAATGATATATCTATTCAAATTTTCACTTTTGCCTCTGAACCAAACTTTTCCTTGCCATTATGGTTCTGTTGCTGCTAATACCCATGAGATACAAATCGGATCCTAGATGTAGAAATATAAAAAGTTGGAGAAATGCAATTATCGCGGATATAATACACTAAAAAAGAATTGACCAAATTTACACTTGTTTTCTCAATGCAAATACTCAAATTTTCAATTCCAACAACGGCACTGGCTTTATTTTGAAAAGTCGAGGTGAAAACTATTGAGCTTACTAAATAAGAGAGACAAAGCAAAACAGCTACAAGCATCAGCCCTGCCCAATAAGTTCTATAACATACCAAAAAACCATAATTCTCCTCCTACTAGCACCCATGTTATCAAGCTTGGCAGCAAAGAAGCAACAGAATCGTGATACAAAAACTAACCATGCAAAAAAAAACTCAAATTAAGCATAACAAAGGGGTCAAACCTCCAGTAGCCAAACAGTATCAGACATGTACACCATAAGACGTCTATATAAAGAAAAAATATATGGTCCGGCAGCCCTCAAAAGAACAGCAAAGAGGAAGAGGAAATATAACTCAAATGAATTAAGTGAAAAAATGTGAGAGACCTCATCCTTAGATTCGGATGACTCAACAACCAATTTTAACAGATATAGATACCTCTCAAATTAGGTTTAGACAAAACGGTCTGTAATCACATCACAATTGTTCGGACTTTGGGGGGGGGGGGGGGGGGGGGGGGGGGGGGGGGGGGGG